>VZDJ01000173.1:631157-786455 GCA_008694505.1 Cyanoderma ruficeps
AATATATATATATATATATATAAAACTGATAGCCTGGTATTAAGCTAAATGCTGTACTTCAGGGGGTTTTTTGGTCTTCTGTTTGGCATACCTTTAAGGTATTTGGTTAAAAATGAGTTCTCATTATGCAAAAGATACAGTCTCAGGTTAAGCCCCAGACAGTTTTACATTCTAAAGGACATTTGTAAATTCTGTTTAAAAGATCGCTCAGAATATTTTTAAATACAGTGTGCTGCTTGGCACTGTTTCCTAGATGTCTGTCCATTGCAATTCAGGGTATAATGACATGCAAAGAGACAGACAGTTTGTCCTCACAGTCTTGATTCCAACTATATTTTTTTTTCCCCCTGTAAAGTAGGTAATTTTTGAAATTCATCACAGTGGCTCTAAATGGTGACCATAGACGATGGAGGGGGTAATTCTGTGGAAGTCGGACACAAGTTCATAAGTTGGAGTGCTGACAGAGGGATTGCCAGAGCTAGCTTGAAATGAGCTGCTCCCATGCAAATGCAGTTCAGAAACACAGTCTATCAGCCTGCCTTGAATTCTGTGCTGTGGTGCCTGCACAGCTTCCTGGGCTTGGATTTCATAGAGTGGCCTGGCTTGGAAGGGACCTTAGAGACCATCTAGTTCCAGTCCCATGCCATGGGCAGGGACACCTTCCAGAAGACCAGATTATTCAGAGCCCCATCCATCCTAGCTGTGAACACATCCAGGGATGGGGCATCCCTGTCTCTGAGTAGATTATTTAAATCTAGCTTGTTATATCTGTGCTACACAGAGGTTTGTAGGGTAGAAATATCCTAATCTTGATTGAGCATCCTTTTCTCCTCTGGAATTTGCAGTTGGCTGTACTTTCCCACCTCTTAATCAGATTGTATGCATACATAAACTGAACGAATAGGAAGCTTTCTGGTATTATTTTAAAGATGGCAATAAACATAGCACATTTTTTCCCTAATTACTCCAATAACTGTTTTAAAGGGTTTTGTTTTTTCAATGGTTGATTAAATAGTCATTGAAAATTTTCTATCCTGACCTGGAAAGGACATAGGAACACAGAAGAATTGTTAAGAGACAGGAATGGTAATAGCAAGATTGAAGTAGATGTTTCAGGAGAAGGCTCAGTGAAAAGTGTAATTTTCTCCAGAAAATACTCCAGAAAGTGGCCCAGATGGAGAGAAAGAGGAGGTTTTTTCCATGGCTTGTCGGGAAGTCTGCGGTATAGAAGGTGAGGGTGTTTGCAGTGTGCAGTGCTTCGTTGCCAGAGCTATGATTCTCCAACCTGTGAGACGACAGCTGCTGTATTTTTATGTGGAATTGCTGAGGCAGAGCTCTGCAGTCATGTGCCATGTGGTGCTTGTGCAGTAGGTTGTTGAATATAAATAATTCGTGTGTACGCGGTGAGTCCAGGGCTCGCAGGAAGCGTGTGACTGATCCTACACAAAATAGATGGGCTGTAGGTGGATGTGCAGCACATCCTTTGAGTGCCTTCCAGAAGTGTCAGACCAAGGCAGAGAGATTCATTGATTGTACATTGCACTTGTAACAGCCCCTGCTCACAAAAATGCTTCGGACTTACTGTGTGTGCCTGTTGCAGTTGGTGGATGTGCACGTGGTGCACGTGTCTGGATCGTCTTGGGGTACAGCAGCTTTGGAGCTGACAGAGCTGCTGCTTCTCTGGAGATAGAGGGCAAGTAAAATCTGGAAAACACGTTTGGGAAAACTTAGGCATATGGCAGCCTTATGCAGAATCATTTTAGGTTGTCCACAGCTGCAGGAAATAGAAAGCCAAAATGGAGCCTCTCAGATTATGGTACTGTCACTGGTCTGTGTTTGCCTGGTAAATCCTGGTTGTGGGCCAGCAAAGAGGAAAGGCTGTTGCTGTAGGACAAAGCAAGGGCATTGGAGAACATCCCCCAAAAATTCATGGGAAAGCAGAGAATGAACTACGATCAGTAATTACCACAGCTGATGTATGTCTTCCTTCTCCAAATACTCCCTTATATTCAAAAAAGTGGATTCTAGGTTTGCAGACCTGGTAACTTCTCTAAATCTATAGTTTTGTAATCCTTCTTATGCTTCAGAACAAAGACCTCATGTTTGAAAGGGGATTAAAACCATACTGGTGCTTCCAGTGTCCTTGAAATGACCTTTTTAGGGTTTTGTTTTTTTTTTAAATTTTCTTTTCCCTAAAGCAGGCCTCAGTTAAAACCTGTTCCTTTTCTCCCAGCTCCCCAGCAGAGAACAGTGCAGTGCAAAGGTCTGTGTGTGTGCAGTGGGTTGTATAAGTGTGACAAAACCTTGGGCTGCTGTTGGAAGTGACATTCTCTCTGGTCATCAGTGTTGGTTTCAGAGCTCCTGGCAGCGCAGTCACTCCTGGTGTGTGGGGTAGCAGAGCACAACGAGCAACTGGTTTTGGTCATGAGGGGAGCAGCACACACACAGCAGGGTCTCCTTGAATGTAGGTGTACTTGTGCACCACTGTACTGTGTGTTTGTGGGTGCCCTTTGGTAACTGCTGGTTGCAAGACTAATGAGGGAGGAGGGAGAAGGTGGCTCAACAGGAGCAGACAGCTCAGAGTGCTCAAGGGCAACCCCGAAGCAAGGGTAGACTGTTACAACCCGGGCTTAGTTTGCAGATGTGTTGTCTTGGACTGGTTGAGTGTTGTAAACTTTAGGTTGAATCAGTTGTTGGCTCTGGATGGTAGTTTTACAGTGATGATTCAGCATTAGTATTGTTTTTCCTTAGAAAGAAAAACAGTTTGCTTCCTGCCTCTTTCTTCAGAAATTCAGTTGTAATTGTCAATGATTGGAATTAGCAGTCTCCTAATGGGTGTTTTGAGTGCACATAGCCATTGATTTAGAATTTCTGCTACAAACCCAAGTAATTTGCTAATTAGCACCTTAAAGGATCACCTTTAATGCTGCCTTTGGATTTTCCACTTACATCTCTTTTCTTTTCTTTCATGTCTTTTCTTCATCTTAGTCCTCTATTCTCCAGCTGCTAGCCATTTCCATCTGCCCCTTTCCTGATTCTTTGTTCCTGGCATGAACTACTCTATTTGTGCTTGGAAAGAAGAGAAAAGACCAAACTCCTCCAGAGTCTCACTCTTTCCTTGATTTCCATTTCAACTTTTTCAATTTCCTATTTTCATTCAGTGGCCTTCATTTCCACCCTTTAGTCTACTTCATTAGTTCCCCCGTGGTTGTGCTAATTGGCCTCTGTTGCTTTCCTGTGCTGGAGCAGGAGGCAGAAGGGATGCAATTAGCAGGAGGGGATGGCTTCTTCTAGGAGTCAGGGGAAGACCTTGCTGCTCACTGCAGCGCTGTAAGATCAGGTACAGGGATAGACTCGGTTTCAGCCAACCTGCAGCCACCATGGTGTTTAGTTACTCATTAAAATGATAAGGGGTCAATAATATTTAGGATTATATCAGTGTATTTCACTGCCATGGGTGTTGTCTGTTTGGCTGTGCTTTTTCTGCCTACTTTGGTTTGTAAACTTTTGAATGTCTTGGCAATATTTTCTATTGCCAAGACTAGCAGTTACAGTACCATTTATTGCATATTGCTACAAGGGTTAATAAAAACTGTCTTCCACTTTTCTTTTAAATACATTTGCTTCTCTATTTTGTCAGATTGGCATATCTGTCCATGTAAATACTGCTTAAAACATGTATTTATACATTTTGTTTGCAATTCTAGGAATGCTTTAAGGGAAGCTGGGCCACTCACAAGTTATTACACAAGAAAGCAAGTAAGTACATTACTTTTTAAAATCGATTTTCATATTGCTTTGAACTGGTTTTGTCCTGTGCAGTGAGCTCCTGGTGGCCTTGCTTGAGCTGGGGATTGGACCAGATGACCTCCAGATCTCCCTTCCAACCTCAGCTTCTCTGTGCTTCTCTGCCTAGGAATCTATTGGGTTGTTTTCCAAGACCCCTGGCATTGAATGATGCATATCTGAAATTTTGTCCAGTTCTTGACAATCTTAAGTGTTGTGTAAAATTTTGGAGGCAGAGGTTCACAGAAGTGTTTGTTTCTGCTCGCTTTTCTATTTGCATGAATTACTGCTTGAGCTACTTTGCCAGGTATATGAGCACAGAAAGAGAGGTGCTGAAATAAAGGGCAAGGGGAATAATAAATGGCTATTGTAAGGCACTGTTCCTTCATAGCATTTTGATGTCTATTGCAGTCAAAGGCAGTACAGTGGGAAAGGTTCTCGCAAAGCCTTTGTGATTAGACACTTGCTGGAACACAAGTGAGTCAGAGTACAGCTGTTCTGGACATTTTTGGGAAAAAAGGGAGAATGCTTGTGTGCATGGTGCTGCCACTGATAGAGGATGTATCATAGCTAGGATTTTGCTGAGTTCAGTTCAAGGTGGTAAGAGTATCTGTGTGCCTTAGTGACAGCTGGCAGCTCTGGCACAGAAATACTAGTAGACTGGTAGATTCTACCTTTTCTGAGTAGTGAAAATAACTCATGAGTTTAAAACCAAACAGGAGAGGGCAGACCTCAGTTCTGCCTCCTTAGTTCCTCCCTGCCACCACCCTGCCTATCTTCACTAAGCCCTGCTAAAAAGGGAGGTAGGATTAAAGAGTGATATGGCAGAAACTCTCATCCTCAAATAATTTACCTCCTTCCTAGAACACAGTAGAGCTTCTTTTTCCATGATAAATGTTGAATGGTAAATAGGTTGGAGTAGTGAAGACAATTACAAATGGTTTCCTTCATTCTGCCTTCCCAGTGTAGGGATCTAATAGTTCACACTTGCATTCTGTATCCTATTAATTTGTGTGAATATGAAAAGCTTTGGACATTTAAATTGATATTTCTCAGTTTCATCTGAACTGAGTGTCATTTGAGCAGATGGCTCAGAGGAATTGACATTAGGGCTTGCAATGGCAGACCTTTTGCTACCTCTTCATCCTTCTGAGATGTAAAAAGAGAAAAACAAGTTACCAGGTTATGAGTTAAAGATTAATGGTACTGTGCTCTTTCTTAACTCTTGCTTTCTCTTTTTGAGTAAATACTTCTCCTTTTGGTATTGCTCGGGATCTGCTTGTTTCAATCCTTTATGTAAACACCTTCAATTTGTCCTCATAGGAGTGTGTTATTTGTGAATGAAGTCAGTCATTGGACCAGGTCAGACATGAATTTCACAAGGTTTGGAGAGCTGAGAAGCTCCAGCAGTTTGGGACCATCTTCTAAGATGTGAGCACTGCTTGTCCTGAACTGCAGAAGTGGCAGGACTTGCACTCTCTTCATCAGCTCTGGAGGGGTAGCAGCCTCCATGTGTTGAGCCTGACAGTTGGATGGCCTCCCTTCCACCTTTGGATGGCCTCTTTCCCACCTCAGTCATTTCAGTCACTGGGTGCTAAGGGACATCACAAGAAAGAAACGTTCATCTGCAGTGCAGGGATGTTAATTGACGGGATAGTGAGTGCCTCTGTAGAAACAGGCTTTTTCCCAGGAATGAAAACAAGCACTGTGTTACAAAACTGCAAATGAAGAACAACTTAATTGCTGCATTTCCTTTGTGCATTCAGTCCTGACATTCCCCAGTTTGCTGTTGAATAGGGTAGGAAGAATGTGGATTTGGAGTGGGCAATACAAAATGGTAACTGCTACTTACGCTTTCATGTATCAGTATCTAAAATGCCAGAGTCAGGTCTAGACTTACACACTTCTAAGTCACTTTCTAGACCCCACAGTTCTCATTCTTAGTAGGACAGATTTTGCTGCTGCAACTTTTTTCCCTCCTTTTTTCTTGTATGTTTAGAAGATGAAAAAGCTAAGCGTGAAGTTTCCTCCTGGAGCCTGGAAGGTGACGTTAACACAAATCCCTGGTCTGGTTATCGATACACTGGGAAACTCAGGCCACACTATCCACTGGTAAGCAAGAGGTCCCACTCTATTCCAACACTGCTACATTCTGTAGCAACTAATGGACCATTCCTGGCCTGATGACCTCCCACATTTTTGCTGAGAGAGGAGAGCTTCTTGATCTGAACCCAATGGCAAGGACATGCATGGCTGTCCTTATCGTGGTTCATTTTAGTTTGACTTGTTCTATCTCTTGGTATATTTATAATTAAGGGCGTGTCTGTGAGCATCAGTAGATACAGGCTTAAAGTCATACCTTTTGGATGTACACTGTGACATTTATTCTGCAAAAAAGCTACTGCTAGTTCAGAAGATGTCTCCTAGCTGTTTGTTGTCCTCTCTGGTCATGGAGCAGTCTGTTTCTGAAAAGCTCAGGTCAATTAATTTAGAATTTAAATAAATGGTTTTATATTATATTATGCAAGTGGTTTAGAATAACTTGGTGAGTGAACTGGTGAACAGCTGAAAGAACAGAGGTTAAAGTAATCTCCAGCATTGGAATGGTGAAAAAACAACAGAGGTCAGTAAGATCTTTGGTTGTGAAAGGTGGGTTTAGAAGATGATGACATATAACTGTGTGTGTATATATATATATACACACATAACTGTATTTTTAAATTGGTACAAGTTTATACATGGAGTAAACTGCAGGTTTTTTTACAGCAATAATGGCATTTTCTTTACATTTGTCTTTTCTAATTGGCCTGTGCTAGAAAAGCTGCCCCAGTGGCATCCTCTATCTAGTCTTCTCCATCTGTTACGGGCTCATTAGAGAACAGATAAGGAGAGCCTGAGCCCATGTGTGTTTGTTAGTGATGTTGGAGAAAAAGATGTTTGGGATATTTCACTGGCTAAGTAATTTAGGTGTGTTATCTCTGAACATTGGCTTTTTTGTCTTGTGACTGCTGTGAGACCGATGCAAATGAAATTAGCATTTTTGACTAAGGTGATGGTCAGAAGTAGCAATCTTGCTAAAGGGAAGAGGGATGTATTTGGAACTAGTGCACTTGCAGTCTGGAAAGCAGCAGGAAAAACCACTACAATGAGGCATAATACATTATAAAACCAGTTTGATTCACTTGACAATAGAAATTTGATTTTTTACAAAGCTATGCAGTTAGCTGTTAAAAGTTGCATCATATGATAGCAATAGAGAGTAACAGCAGGATGTTTGGGAATGAAACTTGAAACTTTTGGGGTGTTTACTTTTGGAGTGTGCTACATTTCTAAATGGGCTTAGCCATATTTTACATGAAATATTTCATATTGTATTTAATCTTGCTGTGTGGCTCTGTTTTTGTGACTATAGTAATTGTTCTTGCAACCTAACCAGCTTTGCCTGTGATTTATTTAGACGCCAACAAGACCTGTGCCAAGCTACATCCAGAGACCGGATTATGCTGATCACCCACTAGGTAACATGGAACAAATCACAGTTATGAGTGTTATGTTTGCTCTCTATTTTCCTTTTCATTGAAAAAGCCTTTAAAGCATCAAGGACATACTGGAGAAGGGAACCTCTTTCATCTGTTCTCACTTTACTTCTTTCCCACAGTACCTTCCTGATTTTTAAAAAATCATGGTTGCAAGTATCTTTTGGATGTCCAAAGTTTGTGATGGGTTGTCTTCCAAAGATGTGCAGGAAATTAAGAGTTAGTTAATTTGGCTTTGGGTATTTTTAATCTCAAACATACAATCTGTTAATTTGTAACAATCTGTTGTTAATTTGGTAACCAATCAGTTGACTGTCACAGATGAATTCTGCTAGACCATTCTCTGTGGCATCAGTGTATCTGGTGAAAATGTATTATTTTATAACAAAGCCAAGAAAACCTTGCAGTATGCATCCCCCAAAAGAAAACTGGTATATGAGTTCCAGCTGTTTTTGGACAGAGAGGGAATGCATTCAAAATTACTCAAAACGATTACTGGATCGTTTTGTTATTTTCCCCTTTTTATACCAGTGTTGGAGCTTTGTATTTCCCTAAAAGACTGCAATGAAGTCTGTTAGCATTATTTTTTAATCTTAAGATGTTCCATAGTTATTTTTTAAAGAGCATAAATATTAAAACAACACAAAATACTTGATTTTAGGGAGTTGCTTATCTGTAAAGCAGAGATTGCACAGAATTTGGTAGGGAGAATTTACATGTTTATGTCAGCTGATTATTGCAATAGTATAACCAGATATATTTCCAAGCTCATGTAACCCTTTATGACTGTTTTAGAATGTAATTTTCACTAATTATTTTCTAAGAGCAGCTGAAAAATGCTTTTCTATGAATAAAATAACTTCCTTGTAAACCTGGTATTTAAGGTTGTGTTTTGATTTGCTGGACATGATGGTTTTACACAGTGAGTGAATGGGCTTCCTGAGCACATGGGGCATTATGGTATTGTGGAAGGTTTATGAATGCCAATTAATCTGAATAATGTTGATAATAATATGGCTTGGAGGGTTTCTTACTTTAAGCTATGATGAGAAAGCCTGTACCTCTATTGCCTTTGGTAAGCTAAAGAAGTTCCTGATTTGGATATGTATAGCAATCATCACCCTATATAACATGGGTTTTTTTCTTTCCTTTTTAAATCTTCTCCCTTTTTTCTTTTCAGGAATGTCTGAATCAGAACAAGCTTTAAAAGGAACCTCTCAAATAAAAATACTGTCATCTGAGGATATAGAAGGGATGCGAGTAGTGTGTAGGGTAAGGAGATTCTGATTTTTCTTGCACAAGAAAAGGTGCCTTTATATTCTTTAAAAATCTATAATGATTTTACCACTTTGTCACAGCACATTTGAGAGTACAAACTTTCAAACCACTTACAGCACTGAAAAATAGTTTGGGAAGCTCGATATTTTCCGGCTTTTTCTCTTCTTGTGACCCCAATTCCCAGTAAAGTATTTTGCAAGCAGAAGGATGACTTTTATCTGTTTCCTGCATTTGTTATTAGTAGTAAGACAATCTGTGCCTGACATGTTGTTACTGTTAAGAATATGTTTTATAGTGCATAAAATGAGAATTTTTCCTCTCCTGGAATTGGTACTAGGTAAAAACTAAAAAGCAAAACAAAGCCCCATCCCTCACAATTTTTGAAAAAGAGCTGTTCAATTGTAATCACTTCCTTGTGCATAAAGTCAAACTTTGAAATGTGTTTCGGTAGTCCGATTTAAGATTATGGCATTCAAGGAAAATGTGGTCCAAACCTTAACTGGGGTATTTTCAGCTCTCACAGAGGTGGCTGAGTACATGACTTGGAGACATCTCAAAGTCTTTCTAGAGCCCAACTCCGCACAGCTTTCCTGGTGATCTCAGTGTAGCTGTCAAAAATGGGTTATGAATCTTGTAAAGTGTAGTCCTGGCCTATTTTAAATCAACTTAAATTAAGCCAATAGATCAATTTTAAATCTGTTTTAAATTTTAAATTGTTTCATTTGCAGCTTGCTAGAGAAGTATTGGATGTTGCTGCCATGATGGTGAAACCGGGAGTAACTACTGAAGAAATTGATCATGCTGTCCATTTAGTAAGATTAGTTTATTATTCTTCTGGTGTTTATAAGTGTTAAATTATTATTGTGTGATTTTCTTTGTTGCATGAATTCCATTTCTATATTTCAAACTGTTTCCCAGTTGGAAGCTGGTGGGTAGTGCAGATGGCAGAAGTGTTCTACAGTGCAATGGTAGGTTCAACGTGATTTAGAAACTCCTGGGCCTCTCTTTGTATCAGCTGCTTCCATATTTCTGGCTTCAGATTTCTTCTAAGTTTCTTCACTTGCTTTCTCAGTTAACATTATATTATTTTCTTTCTTCTAAACCCTTTTTACTCCACAGATACCATTGTATAAAGAACATCATATGTAGGCCAGGGACTTCCTGTACTCTCTATGGTTGGTTAAGACAAAGTTAGAGGAGAAAGTTAAATTATTTATTTAACTTTCAGAATCAGAACTGAGGTGCCTCAGAGAGAACTGGAACAAGATGTTTGATGCAGTCTGACAAAATAAAGCCACAGTCCAATGAAGTGTTTAAAAAACATGCTCAAGAATCTTGTTGCCTTAACTTTCCAGGGATATTTGAATTGTGTAATCTTTTTCTTTGCTCTCTTCTCTATGAATCATGTAATCTGGCACTTGAGGCTACTTCTCTGCATTGTGGGAAAGGAAACAATTTTACTATACTTAGTATAGTATATACTTAGTATAGTATAGTTTGTTAGAGAGCTTTCTTTTTATCTGCATCTGCAGCTGTTGAGCCAAGATTGTCTGCTTCCATTAGGCTGGAGACTTCTGTTGAACTGCATTAAACACCAAACTACTTGCTTAGGCATAATGTCTAATATAAACAGCTAAGTAGTTAACATGGAATTACCCCTCCTCAGCGGTTTATGGAAACTTTGGCAGGTTGTTGAGACTGACTGATATCCCTCATAGATCTTTTTCAGTTTTAAAAACAGTATTATTTTTTTAAAATTAAAAAAAAAGTTAACACAGTATTTTTTTTCAGTACTTTGCTCAGTACATCACAAAGTATGTGTATGTATGTGTAAGTATATATGAAATATGTCAGTTTTGCAAAAATACAGAAAGGTTATTACAGTGCAAGGGAAGCAGCTTAAGGTTTTAAAGCTGGGGGGAAGAGTAGTGCTAAATACTGTTTTGTTTAGCTTATGTGCCTTGCAGACATCTTGGACTGGGTGCTTAAAAGCAGTAATTGAACATGACTTTTTAAAACTGAATAAATATTGCCATGCATTGTTTCAAGTCTGAATATCTCAGCATTCACAGTCAAACATGAAAATTAGTAGAAACAAAATTAAAGTAGCTTTAATTTCTTCCTGGTAAGAAATACAAGGTGTAATGAAAGCACTGCCAAAAAATGCTTGAAGAACCTTATTTTCAAGAGCAACTGCTTTTCAGCCTATCGTTCTTACTGTAAAGCTGTTGCACATATGTTTACTTCTGAGTTTTTTCTTTGTACAAAACTGATTGGTGTAAATTGTATCTTCTCTATTTAGGCTTGTATTGCAAGGAATTGTTATCCTTCCCCTTTGAATTATTATAATTTCCCCAAGTCGTGTTGTACGTCAGTGAATGAAGTGATCTGTCATGGAATTCCTGACAGGAGGCCATTGCAGGAGGGAGATATTGTTAATGGTAAGTGCTGTGAAAATTAACCTTCAACAGTTCTACCTTCTGTGTGCTTAAACCATACAGTAAGGTGAGGTTTCAGAAGCAGGCAACATCATTTGAATAGTTTCTTAAGAGAGGCTTTTGCTCTCATTTACCAGTTAGGTTGTTCTTATTTACCTCTGCTCTTTACGTACTTAAATTAATGAATTCATTTAATAAAATAATTTCAAAAGTTCAGTCAACTTTAAGAGCTTTATAATTCTTCTGCCCTCATCTGTGCATTAGTATAGTGCCTGAGTATTCCAGTTGTGGGTGAGATTCCAGTTGTTCCAGACTGTGCATATATAGTGAATAAAATGTATATTGAATTATTCAACTGAATTAGTTCCATGTGAAATCTTGATTAGATGGCTCTAGATTCTTACAATTTTGCTTTCTTAGGAAGATTATGATGACTGTAAGGGGTCCTAATGTGGAGGCTTTATATAGGTGCATGTTATCTTTTTTTTAAGCATCTCACAGCCTAACAATACCAGCTGCTTTTTGTTCTTGGTGCTCAAGGTACTCTAGGCCTTCTTGGGTGGTGAGAGATACTTCTGTAAATTATTTGACCATATCTTCTTTTAATTTTTGTTTCTTCTTGGTTTGGCAGTAAAAATTAATTATGCTTTTTATGTACAAACATTTGCACCTTAGTTTATTGCATTGGTTTGCTTTTCTCTTACCTGTAAATAAATGCACAGCATATGCTAAGGTTTGACCTGCTTGTAGAAGCAGGTTGTAATCTCTTTAGATTATCAGGCATTTGATACATACTAGTTTGTAATAATAGCTACTAAATCTACACCTCCCTGCTGTGGGTACCAGCCTTTTCAGAACAAGTCTCATGATTGCTGTCTCTGTCTAGGTAAGGTGTGGTCTGGTTGAAAGCTCTGAGTTTGTAGGATACATGTAACTATGTATGTCAAAGTGCCTCTGTCTTTTTTTACCTTCAAAGATGATGCTTTTGCACGGCTCTTTATTACTGCCGGCTCTTCTGGCATTGCTGGAGTCCAGTTTAAGAAGCTCAGCTCATAGAATCACGGTTTGGGTTGAATGGGACCTTAAAGATCATTTGGCTTCAGCCCTTGTGCTGTGGGCAGGGACACTTTCACTATAAACCAGGTTGCTCAAAGCCCCATCCAGCCTGCCCTTAAACATTTCCATGGATGGGGCATCCACAATTTCTGTGGACAGTTTGTTCCAGTGTGTCACTACTCTCACCCTAAAGATTTTTTGTTTAGTATCTAATCTAAACCTACTCTCTTTCAGTTTGAATCCATTCCTCCTTCTCCTGTCTCTACATGCTCTTGTAAAAGCTCCTCTCCATTTTTCTTCTTGGCTCCCTTCAGGTGCTGGAAAGCCACAATTAAGTCACCCCGAAGCCTTTTCTTTTCCAGGCTGAACAATCTGAATTCTCACAGCTTTTTCTAACTGAAGAGGTGCTCCAGCCTTCTAATCAGCCTGGTTGACTTCACCTACAGTGGTGCCTTACCTCTCTGCTGTTTGCATGCCAAGGCTGTACCTCAGCCCTAGAGAACACCTTCTGTAAGAGGCTTTAGTCATACCTTTGTCCACATTCCTGCACTTGATGAAGCTTGGAGCCTTCTGCTTTGTTATGATGAGAAAGAACTGGGCTTCCTTTCTGTAAGGCAGTGGCTCAAAAGCCTCTTGAAAGTAGGACCAAAACAGGTTACAAGGAGGGAAAGAAAAGGTACCTTGGAGGGAATGTACCCAATGAACAATTAAAAGGAAGTGTCCTTTTCTTTTTCTTTATTTGAATCTTTTTAGCCTGGAAGCCATGCCAAAGTCCAAAACAGTTTTTTTGAATCACAGGAATATATCATCCAGAAGGTACTAGCAAGTGATGTCTAGTCGTTGAGACCAAAGTGTTTTTTCCCCACATCTTCCTATCAAGATTGTATTGGTCTCTCTCAGCAGCTCATGTATGATATTCCTGAAGTATTATTGTGCACTAGTTTCCTTCATGACTGTTTACCTGTGAGAGGATTTGGGTTTCTTCATGAATAGCAGAGCAATAACCCTTCTAGTGGGTTTGGTGATCTAGCAGCTATTAGACCTACCAAAGACTTAGAAACAAAAGTTCCCATTCTGTCACAGCAAGAAAACTTGCTATGTAGAACCATGATCATATACTTTTTAAAATGTAGTTTTCTCCTATTAGAGAATTAATTCTGAATTGCTGGAATTAATTCTAAGAAAGTACTTTAACCAGGTAAATCACCATGGAGCAAAGAGCTTCTCTTTCCCATTTTTATCTTTACCTAAAAAACCAATGCTAGCTTGCTGTGTCTCTTGCATTGTTGGGGGTTTTTTTTCCCTCCCCCTTTTATTTCACAAAATCAGACTGTTCACCAGTGAAACACTAACTTAGAAATTATTATATAGAATCTACAGGGTAAGCGTGAAAGAATTGATTCTGCTGGAAGAGTCTTCATATGGAATTCTTGTGAAGTGATCACTTCACAGTTAGAATCTCCCATTTGTACATGTTGGTTCTTTCACAAAGTAAGAGGCAGGAAGTGGGGAGTGGAGTGCCAATTTCCCATGTCTGCTGTTGCTTGCAGTGGATATCACCGTCTACCGCAATGGCTACCACGGAGATCTGAACGAGACCTTTTATGTCGGAGACGTGGACGAGGGTGCCAGGAGGCTTGTCCAGACAACTTATGAGTGCCTCATGCAAGCCATTGATGCAGGTAAAACACATCTGAAGCACAAAGAGTTTGGTTCTTAAAGATGCTTGCTCATATTGCCACTGCTCAGAGTGACTTCTGGTGCAGCACACAGAAGCACTGGTGTGTTGTCACCAGCTGATGGTGGGTGTTGTGTAATGCAGTGATCCTTCAAATGGCACAGCTCTGTGAGTGGTGGCTGCAACTTCTTTTTAAATGTGGGCTGGTGAGGAAAATGTAGTTGATGCTGAGCTGATCTGCAGATGATATTGATATGGAAACAGCCTTTTTTTGACCATTGATGAGTAAGACATCCTTGATCTGAGTAACTTAGAGAATGTAACAAGCAAAGTATGTTTTGGAGAACCCTGCTTTTTTAATTTGTATGGTGTTGCACAGTGAACTGGTAAGGTAAAACACTGTGTGAATACCTTAACATATCTCTTTAGCCCTGCCAAACATGATGTTTATTTCATAAAGTTAGTTTGAACTCTTGGTTTTCTGTGGGAGTGTGCCAGAGAAGACAGATCCATATCCTCGAGTACATACAGAATTTTAATTATCTTGCTTAGTTAACAGTCAGGACAGCTGCATTGAGACATAGAATGAGATAGAAAGGTAGCTGCAGACTGTTATGTTCAAATTCAGAAAACAAAAGAAGAATTTTTCAAGTCCCTGGAAATACTTGTACCATCTGTATCTCTTATACCCTGCAGCTTCTTAAAATCCCCATTATAATTTAATCATTTTATGGCCTCTACAGATTGAAGTTTAAGGTGGCATATAGTAAGGCTTTAAACTTGCATTTAATCAGAAGTAAATGTAAATAAAAGAGATTAAAATGAGCATAATTTGGTTAATAATTTGGAGATAGCTAGTCCAGCTGAAGAGAAAAATCCATAGGATTAATGTCTTGTGTATCTGTTGTGTGATCAAGAAAATACTGCCAGGTTGAGCTGTGAAGAATAGAGATTACCTCTTTATGTGGGATTATTGTTCTGAAATGACCACTTTGTTTTTCAGGGCTAAACCAGAACAGTGTGTATCTTTGGTCCTGTACTTTTTTATAGCAAATGTTACATGTGTTGTCTCTTATCCTTTGTATCCTGGTTTCGATATAGAAACTGTGACAGAAATTTCCCTGTGTTTGTTACAATGAGATTAAAAATCTCACTCTAAGTCTTTTTAACCAATTTTTTAGATGCTGTAACATGTTTTAAAGGGTTTTAGACATTGCATGTGACTAGGAATTCTGGCATCAAGTGTCTCAGCTGTTAAAAGGGGGTCACCTCTCACCCCTTTTAAATCATCTTAATGTCTTGGTGTTGGACCAGCAAAGCTCTGCCTGGGAGAGCTGTATGAGAGAGAAGCAGAGGGCTCCTTGCTCCACTGAAATTAGTTGCACATGCTGGCAGGCCCATACTTCACAGCTATTTAGCACAAACACAACAGATCAATCTCTTTCCCACCATGTCCTTTTTTATTTTTGGAGAAGCTTGTATATTCCAGTAATGTAAGTTTCTTGTTACTTTCTGTAAATTCAGCTTTGGGGTTTCAGTTGTAGTCGCTTACATTCGCAGAGAATTGAACTAAATGGTTGCTTCACATGAAGTTTTAGCGTTATGGGAACTCTGCTTAAGATAGCTCCACACAACCACACATCTGGCTCCTGAAGGAACAGCAAATACTCAGGGAGTTGGGAATAGTTTTGGGAAACCTTGATATTTTGTTTTAAGGGGCTCAAGTTTGTTTTTAGAATAAATCTTCATTAGCTGAATGATGAAACATTGTTGCTTTTATGGTATTGTTACTCCCTTGTCCAACTACTCAAAGTGAATTTCTCACACCATTTTCATGTGTTTCAAACTCTTTTTAACTTGTAAGGCTTCCTACAGGGATTGTCAAAAAAAGTTTAACCTGAATATGAACATCCTTATTTGCTGTAGCGTTGTCAGTGAGAATCTTGTCTAAGAGTAGAGATAACCATTTCCCCTTTTTTTTCCCTAAATATTGGTCCTTTGTGTGCATTTTTCACATAATAGAGGGATAATTGTATATTAAAATATAGTTCATACATTCATTGCAAGAAGCACTGCACCTTGGGGTGCAAGAGCTCACCAAGTACTTTGAAAGTCCTTTATTTTTAATTTCTAACTTCGACATCCTTTTAATGTGAGCACTTGCATCCCTGGAAGGAAGGAAGTAGCATTCCTGTGAAAAAGGCGTTTTCTTCTGTCTCTCTTGGGTTTTTTTAATATGATGCAGTTTCCTCCCTCTCTCATGTTATTGCACACACTCAGTGGATTAAGTGATCGTGGGAAGCTGCATACTGGAACAGATGGACACACAAGTCGTGTGCTACAGAGATGGTGTTTGATGGTTAGTTGTGTTGAAAGAAAGCTCTCTAAATTTCCTTCTGTGTCTCTTCAATTTTGCAGTAAAACCTGGTGTTCGGTACAGAGAACTGGGGAACATAATTCAGAAACACGCTCAAGCAAATGGATTTTCAGTGGTTCGGAGCTACTGTGGGCATGGAATCCATAAACTTTTCCATACAGCTCCTAACGTGCCCCATTATGCCAGTGAGTATTTGTTCCCTTTGTGCTCTCCTGTAGACAAGAAGTGATTTGCAGTGAATGCATCAAATTTACTTGAGCCATCAAGTTGGCATTTTGGCACTTGAGAAATATTTTTTTTTAAACTGTAGACTGTGGCATACTTTATGAACCTGTGCTTGCATTATCTGCCTGCACTAATGGTTAGTGTTAGCTCTCATCAGTTCTGGGTAAGTGCTCAAAGATTTTTCCTGAATTCCCAGCTGAATTCCCTTAAGTCTTGTCTGACATGAACTGCCAAATGTTTCTCTCCTTAAAAATTCTAAGCAAAACCTTACTGCCATTTACAGATGCAAATTATAAGCTTTTTGAATAGTATAGATGGGTGTTGTGCCTGAATCTGGATCCTGTTCCTTTCACTCTTCTTCATTTGAGTGTTGTGATTTGGTATCTCTGGAAACTTCATCCTAATGTGTGGCAGAGGAGGAATGAAAATTCCCCCAGTAGTGGCAGTTTTTGGAAATGTCCATGACCCCATAACAGTTTTTCCAGCAAGACTAAGAAATAACATCCACAGAGGCAAAGGACATAAGGTTAAGTGCCAGTGGACAATTTAGGGCAGAGTAAACATCACAAAGCAGTGATGAATATTTCACACTCACTTCAGCTGTAAAGCTGCCCTGATAATAGGACACTTACTTCCTCAGACCTGACAGGTGCCTCCACCTTCCCATCTCCTAATGAGCTTTAACAGGTTATGGTTAGAGAATATAGTCTAGCAATTCCTGACTTTCCATGTCATCATTTCCTTACGTTATTTTTCTGACAACAGAGAAGATCTGTTAATTGCAGGTTAAAAGGGTATCAATTCCTGGTTTACACAACTTTTTGTTGTGTAAAACAAAGAAAATATGGATTCTTTGGAGAGCTTTGTAGACCAATTAAAATCCAGTCCAAGACAAAGGAAATTTATATCTTTCGTGGCTATTTGGAACTTTGAACTCTTGTTTTCATTGAGCAAATGTGTCTGTTCCTAGAAAGAAAGATGCTGGGTGTTTTTTCTGGTATTTTTAAATACAGAGTCACAGCAAAAACAAAGTGGAAAGATCTGAGGGACTTAAAGCCTTTTGGAGGAAAAAGAATGCTGCTGCTTATTTTTAGCCTACTATGAAAGGAGTTTGAAAAGCAAAAAGCTAATTTTCTAAGAAAAATGTTCTGTTGCTGTTGCGGCAGCTTGATGTCTGAGATTTTTAAAGCCCCTAGGTGATTTAGGCAGTGTAATAAATTTACACAATGAAGGTTAGATGGGGGCATGTAAAATGAAGGCAGACTGTCCACAGCAGGAAGGTAGCTGGGAGCTAATGGTTCCTGAGCAGTTCTGAGTTCCAGCTCTCGGGCTCAGTTACATCTGAGCTGCGCTGTCCTTCCAGGTGAAACTGGGTAGAGGAAATGGGCTGAAGCCTTTCTCCAGTCAAACTGCACTCCTGGAGTCATGCTGTCCATCAGTTCATGTGCCTCCACATAAACATTTTTGATGCATTTAACATCAAAAAGTTCCTGTTATTGTCCTGGATGCCTTAAAATGCTCTGCTGTTTTGTTAGCTAATGAACACAGCATTATCACTCTGACACCACTGATGACCCCATTATCCAGGGTAATTAGGGGGCAGTGTGTCTTTCATAAATGAAATCATGGGATTACTTAACCACTGTCACATTTTGACAATTTATTGAAGCTAATGGCTTCATGCAAAAAAATAAAGAGATTCCAAGCCTTCTCTGAATATCTTAAGTGATTCTTACTTATGTTGCTTTTTAATTATGATTTTCCATTATAGAAGTGTGCAGAAATTCCTGTATTTTATTTGTTCAGTGTTTTTTATAGAACTAGAGTTGAAATTCCAGTTGTTGGAGAGAAAGACAGCAATTAATTTTAAGCTGCTTGAGTAACTATTACAGTGTTGGTGGATGGGGAGAAGGAAAGTCCTCAGGGAAATCTTCATGGATATGTAAAAATGGAGAAGTGAACAGATGATCTCAGAAGGGCTTTTCTGACTTTACTGTGTTTCTGTTGTGTTCTGTTGGGACAAGGATTTGTTAATTTACTAAGATGGTATTCTTTTTTCTCACTTGAGTGTTTATTTTATTGCAGAAAACAAGGCTGTTGGAGTCATGAAGCCAGGTCATGTATTCACAATTGAACCAATGATCTGTGAAGGTGAGCAATTGAGCAGTAGAGTAAAATGGTTACTCTTGCTTGCTCTTAAGTAGTGATGGGAGAGGATGCTGGTTCTGTGCTGCAGAGCTGACAGATTTTCATTTCACTTTGTGGGACTGATAGCTGTTGTTTAAAAACTGGCAGGGAGTGATGCTTTCTGTTTTCAGGTGGCTGGCAGGACGAGACCTGGCCTGACGGCTGGACTGCGGTGACGAGGGACGGGAAGCGCTCGGCACAGTTTGAACACACGCTGCTGGTCACGGACACGGGCTGCGAGATCCTGACGCGGCGCCTGGACAGCATTCGCCCCCACTTCATGACCCAGTGATAGTCCACACTGAGCAGGTGCAGCAGAACAAGAAATATATATATTTTTTGCCCCTGTACTATGCATTTTTTTAAGAGTACAGAATAGAAAGATTTCACCATTTACTTTGTTCTCGGTGATTGTAGATAAGAGGAATATCTCGAAGAACCTGACCCAATGTCTGCAAAAGCAGAGAAGAATTAAAAGAATTTCCTGCTCTCCTCCTACCTACAACACTCACGCTGTACTTTCCTTTTTTCTTCAATTATCTCTTTAGCACCTTTCTTCCAATTAGACACACAATTGCTTCTGTTGCTGCCATGATATTAGCTAGAAAAGCGTGGGTAAGCTTTCCCACTGGGACTTGATATTTTGGGATCCAGGTTTTTTTCACCATTTCAGTGTGCCCTGTCACTCTTGGTTTGTGAGTGGCACCTGAGATTTTAAGCGTTTCTTATTCCAAAGACTTGCTCTTGCTTCTGCAGATACTATTCTGGGCCTTGTTTGTTTATCAGTTGAGAAGGGGGCAGAAGGGAGAAAGACATGCACGTACAAGAGCGGGCTACCTTCAATTCTGCTCCCGTCGCTCTGCTGGTGGCTTCTGTGGTGATTGCCACTGTGGGTGGCACACTGTGTTAATGGCAGGACTTGTTTCTCTTGCTGAAATTTGATAGGATCAGAAGTCAACAAACTCTATCTTAAATGCAGCTCCCTGGAATAAGCTGCTTTTTGGCAAAGCATTACTTGCAGGCAGCCTCCTGCACCAAAAGCTTGGTGAAGTTAGTGTATCAGACTTGCCTAGGCAAAGGAATGAAATAAGAACCAAAAAGATCCCATGATTCATGGGATCCCTACATGTGTTAACTGTGGGGCATTTTTTAAAAGTACATCCACAGTAGCTCTGGGGGATTGGATCTGCAAGACTTACAGTGAAGTATCTCAAAACAAGTCTGAGTGTGTGAAAATGAAACACGTTCAACACTGTATTCATTTTCTTTTGGTAATTTTTAAACGGGTCATTTTCTTCTTCCTTGGCTGAGTGAGTTTCAGGCTTTTGGAAAGTCTTAGGGGGGCAGCTATGAACATTGATCTTTTTTTCCTCAGACAGGGTATAGAGTGGGCAGTGTTGGTATATATACCCCTTCATATTTTGTTAATGGGTCATGGTGAGCTGGAAATGGTTATGTTAAGGAGTGTAGATTGATTAAGCCTCTCCTCTCTACCCTTTCTTTTTCCATGCCCATTTCCCTTCCATCATCTTTGGTGTCTCTGCTGAGGAAATTTATTTTTTCTTTCGAATTGTAATGAAAAATTTTTTAGACCCCATTGTAGACTTCGTCTTATACCACTGTAAAGCAAGAAATACTTAAACCAACACAGACATTAAATCATACAATCATGGGCATAAAATACACCTCTTAAAAATGTCTGGTGAATTTGTTGCCACATGAAGTGCTGCATATCCTTGGCTCCCCTTGGCACTGCAGAATTTAGGTGGGGAAAAGAGGTTAGTGCTTCACAGAACTGGACTGATCTACTCCCAAATTTATCAGAAAATGTCTTCTCTGCCCTGAGTGCCTCAGACCTCTGTTGCTGTAAGAGTATCACTGCAATGTTTTCATTACCTTTATTCTTGTTTTAATTATGCAGTAAAGTGACCTGAAACGATGCACAGAGAGCGCGTGTGCGTGCATATGCGTGTGTATGCGTGTGTGTGTAGAGATTTTTAACAAAACAGACTGTAGTACTTGAGTGGGATTACCTGTGCTGAATGAGCTGTGTTGAGGAGATACCTGTCCTGGAGGTTTGCCCACCATACTCTTCACTTGAATGGTTACAATGGTCTTGCCTTTTCTATGTGTGTGTATGATGCAGGGGGTGGGGGGCTTCATTTTTGGTCTATGAAATAAAAGTTGCAGCTGCTTTTAACAGAAATAACTTTTTGTCTTGTAATCCAAACCCAGACACAGAATTTTCAATTACATCCAGGTTTGCTTGCAGTAGTGCAAGCCCCACTGGTATGCATGCACCCAGTTTGAACTCACCCTTAAACCCACACATGTGCCATTTGGGTACCTCTTTGTTGTTGCACTGATACAACCAAATTTAGCACATTTTTAATCCAGGTAGTCTATGGTGCTATGCATTTCTGCCTATAAATTGAAATCACAGCATGGTAACTGTGATTTCATACTCATTATAGTGTGTTCATACTACTGCAGTACTTTTAAATGAGTGGAAAGCTTAGCTGGCATCTATATGAGAGAGCACATCAGCCTTGAGAACAAAACTTACTAAATAAAAGTATCGAGAAAAGCTACTTTTCACTTACCTAGGTGTGTCTTTGCTTGAACATGATGTACTAGGCTTGTGCTGACTGGAATGTGGAAATTAACTATTTTTGATTCTTACAGAAGTTGCTATCCACTTAAATAAAAGATCCCAACTTAAATCTACTTTTTAATGACGTTTTTAGCAATTGTGTACACTTTACCAAAAACTCAATCTTGCACTTAGTTCCAAATCACTCTTAATGTATTTCCCTTTCACTGTTGTGTAAGTCAGCGTGGAAATTCTTCATGCTGTTTCTGCAACTTGATGTGAATATTTAAGGAGAAAAGGTGTGGTAGATCATGTTGAGTAAGATTAACAGCAGGAGGAGAGTGGCCAGCCTGCATGTTTTACATGACAGCCAGCACAGTACATGCACATTTCATGCACAGTGATTTGGTGGAACATTTTTGTCCACTGAAGTTCTTACCATTGTCAGGATGGTGCTGATCAATACTGTACCTTGATCGCCAAAAATGAGGTAGAAGCTCTTGGTTTTGAGTCCCTTTGCTGAACAACTTCAAAAAACCCTATTTCAAACATGCTCCATTCAATCAGAAGCTTTGCAGGACGAAGTAGTGGCTGGGACATATCTCCTCAGGCTGGGAAGAAGCTGCAGGTCTTTGACCAAGTGCTCTGGTATCATTACATTTCTTTGCTGTTGGTATTACAGACTGGCTTCCCACAAACACTGCAGATTGTCTGAAATAACAATGTAGTGCAGATAAGATTGTGTGGTCTTGATCTAGTCTGTGCAGCATAGAGGAACAGCTGTTCCAGTGTAAGTATTTTACATCTGTTAGATCCAGCTGGGGGATGGTTTGCCAGGTGAGCTAGTATTGTATTGATACCATCTTGTAATTATGGAGTGAGTTTTCTACTGGATTTTCTGATGTTCACCCAGCCTTCCTGGAGCTACGAGGTACTGAGAATCACCTCATTGCTGGGTTCAGTGGCTCACTTTCTTGGTAAAAATACATTTTTATTTCCTCCTGATTCCTCCTCAAAATAGAATTCTTAGGGCATTCATATTCATTCTTTACTCTCTGAAATGAAGTAGAAATGCAGTACCTCAGCTATTTTCAGAATGCTTTAGGGGGCATTTTTTTAATGAGAGATGGAAAAGATGTAATTGTCCCAGTTATATAGCAGTGGCTTGGAGTAATTGTTGGTGGTGAGAGGGAATTTCTTCTAGTAAGATTAGAAGAAATATGATTACTGTTTGCATTCAGTGTTCTCTGTTAGAAATTGTTTTGACCAGGGTTCTTTAAAACATGAAACTTCTCATTTAATCAGTGTCCTTGGTTCACTGAAAAACACCGAGTTTCTATGTATCTAACTTTTTTAACTGGCTGGGCCTTCTGCCTCTGCTTTGCAGTCTGTTTTCTGCTATTTCTCTGTTTTCCTGGATGTGAGGCACTGATTCCAGGTTTCAATAGAAAAAGAATCTTATCCAGTCAGACCACTTCACCTAGAGTTAAGAAAACCTGCAATTCCAAAACTGAGACTTAACCCTTCCAACAAAAAAATCCCAAAAACTCCTGAAGCCATCATCACACAGTGCTCTTTCCTCTTCCCCTGCAGCCCTCAAGAGCAGACTTGCTCTAATTAGTAGTACTTCCTGTTGCAATGGCATGATCAGATTTCTGACTAGAGGTAACAATCCCACGCTGTTTCTTTTTGCAGCGTTGGCTGCAAAATTTCTTTCATTTACCAGTAAGTTAAGGAAATGAGACAACTGTTGTGAAGCCTTGGAGGACAGTACTAGTACTAGTGATTAGAGGAGTTTGTGCCATGATCTCTGCAAGAGGCCTGCCAAAGAGACCAGTGAGAAATAAGGCAGAACACAGACCACCCCAGTGAACAGGGGTACCCCTGGACACCAAACTCTCTGCTCTACATTTGGCTTCAAGGTTGAGCTGGATGTTACAATCCACTGTAGCCTCAGAAACTTGACAAGTTCTGGCCACTCTCAGCACAGTTGCAGCAAATGCATGCTGCTTCTCACCCCTGGGTTAGCTGTGCCTTGTGCAGTGAATCCCACATCGTTTGCTGTAGGCTCCGCAGAACACTCTTCCTCTGTCACACACACACTATAAAATCAACAGAGGAAAACAAGTGAAACACAGCAATCACAGTCACTCTTAATGCTAAATAATTCCAACACTGGGTTTAGAAATAAGCTTTTATTAAGTAGATTGAGTTAGCCACTATTGAATTTGAAGAATGAGTATAGAAACAAAGTTCCATAATCAGGACTAATTCTGTAATGCTATTCAGTGGTTAACAATTTTTTTAAATTCAATACTGATAATGCTCACCCTAAAATACACGGTCTTTCTAGTCCCAGTGAGTTTTCAGTTGCTTGATTCTATCTTCTATCAAAAATTCCATTATAAAAAGGCAGTTAGCATGGTGCTGGTCAATTAGAAGGTCCACATTTGTCTCTAAAATTTTAGGACAGCTCGAATGCTTAAAATAAAAAAGAAAAAAAAATTACCAAGAAGTCAATTTTCTCCCCATCTGTCCCCTCCCTCTCATTGCTGAGACATATTTTAGCTTCTGTCTTTTGTAAGAATGAAGTCATGCCTATAGTATTTACTAAAAATCCAGGATATTGCTTGTTATCTCCTCCAGTAAAATAAACTCCAACTGAATGCTTTTTCAAACTAGGTGTCAGCTTTCAGTAGCTAGCCAAGATTGATCAGGAGCAGTAATATTTACAGGCATTCTCTGTTTTGTCTGTTTGAAAAATGTTAGGTCGCTTTCATTATTAGTTTCCTGGGAGATGCTCATGTATGAATAAAGCACTGAAATGATACTGAAGTTTATAACTGGGACAGGGATCAACTGCCAGATGACATCTGCAAAAATGCAGTGTTTTCAATTGTAACAAGTACGGTCAACTGATGAATCCAAAATAGAATCCATATGAGCTAAAGCAGATAGAGCCAGTATTTTCCCCAAAGTTACATACAACAAATAGATACAGATTGAGATCAGATACAAAGACCATGCTGGTTTCTGGAGATAATGCTCGTAACTCCAGAGGAACCTATATATCACTGAATATGTAATCTTCAGTCTCTTTACATTGCTTTCTATAAGTTAGAATGTTTTACCAATGCTGAAAGCCCGAGACTGACCTGTCCCCTTCATCAGCTTTACATCTGTATTTCCCTTGTACACTGTCACTTGCTTTTTACTGTGTTTTGGCACATGCCTGGAAGCTCAGAGGAATGTGTTTATGTCAGAATCAATGCATGTGGTATATGTCACCCTTTGGTTCCCTGTTTAAAACATGACAGTGGGCAGGGAACCTGTACTTTGACAGTGTCTGATCAAGAAGTGTTTTGTATACCTTTCAATATTGTGAACATTACCTTTTTCCTGAATGCATCAGCTCAAAACCCTCGTTAATTTTGTCAAAAGGCAGCGTGTGAGTCACAAATTCATCAACCTTGATCTTTTTGGACATGTATTCAGTCACCAGTTTCGGTACATTGTCTACACTCTTCCAGCCTGAAAGAAAGAAAACATGCCTGTTTCTTCCCTTTTCCACCCATCTCAGAAAATTAAAAACACAGCCCTTACACAGGCACTTGTATGATCAATATGAAAAGGAACAGACAAGTGATATGTTTGTCCCTCCCACGGTGGTCTGGCAAAAGCACACGTTATCCCAACACACACAAGTGTTGATGAAGAATCTTTCACCAGCTGTTCCAGCATTTAACATTAACAGCAGCCCTTACCTAGGAAAGTACACACAAGGCATATCTGTCAGGCCCCCTACATATCTTTATAACCCAACCCAGTAAGGTTTGTGTTGCTTGGACAAAGAGCAGTGTAATAATTCAAAGTCTGAATACTTCCATCAATTTCAGCAATTACTGCATTCCCCAAAAAGAGAACTCAATGTGGTTTTGAGCTGACAGCAGAAAATGTGTATCAAGCACTTGTTCCCTTTTTATTTTAAAGGTCTTATATTATAGCACATTGTCATGTTGGGCCCACAATTTACTTAGTGGTTAAGCAACACAAACATAGGATGTGAGTTCCCATCTCCCCAAAGACCAGGTCCTTTCACTGGACCAAACTGAACCAAACCTTCACTTGATGATAAAACAGTCTCCCTGTCCCACTCCTTTAGTAGTGAGTAGTATATAGAGATATTCTCTCCAAAATATGTTAGATATCATACCAATGTGTTAATCTGTACCCTGTCTGTAGGAATAAGATTTTAAGAGTCTTTCTCTTAAAAGCCAACGTAATATTTCTGAACAGCCTGTCAACAGTACATTTCTTACACAAGCCAAACCAAGGAGGTGTGTTCTTCCCAGTTTTAGCCCAGAGTAAATTATTTTTATCCCCATAGCAAGAGAGAGTTACCTCCAAATGCAGTCCCTTTCCATGTCCGCCCAGTTACCAGCTGGAATGGCCGTGTGGAGATCTCCTGGCCAGCAGCAGCCACTCCAACTATCACACTGACTCCCCAGCCTTTGTGGCAGGCTTCCAAGGCAGCCCTCTTCATGGACAGACAGGACAAAGCAGAGTGTTTACTGCTAAGGTTTACACTGCCTGGACTGGTAGCACTTCCTTCCCCCCAGTTAATGAATCACCACATCAGCATTTAAGGAACAATTAATATACTGAAAATTACATTATATTTATTTTCCATTGGTTCAGATTCCATTATACTGTTAAAGGTTCACTTTGCAGTTTTTATATCCTATCTAGTCTTCAAAGAAGTCACTCTGAACTGCTACTGAGAGTTGGGATAAACTGTAATCACAGACCATATCACCAACAGTTAGGAATGCTACTGTAATTCCTGAAAATCTAGCCTTACATTTAGTAGTACTTTTGCATTTCCAAAGGTGAAATTAATTATGCAAGAAATTAGGGAAATACTGAGTGATCTCTGAGATTTTATTGTTTATTGCACAGCATATTTTATGTGAATTTTGTTCATTTCAACTGTGAGCACAGAGAAACTCAGGATCTCAAAAAAGTCTGATTATGGAAAAAACATTTTTAATGCCCTTTTCAACCCAAGAAGTAGCAACTGCTTTCATTACATAACTAGGATTGAGTGTAAATTGTCCTTTTTAGTCATACCATTTATCACTACTATTAAAAAAAAAACCATTAATGAGTCTGGCACGTTTTGTGTTAAGAAAGCAGCTGATCTTGCTATTTAGCTGAACTGGTCCCTCCCTGTACATGCTCCTGTTGGTCAGGCACTCACCATGACTCCGACATTCCCGATGCACTCAAAGGAGTAGTCCACACCACCATCGGTCATCTCAGCCAGAACCTCCTGGATGGGCTTCTTGGAGTCTTGGGGGCTGATGCACTCAGTAGCTCCAAACTCTTTGGCTTTGGCATACTTATCCTTGTTAATGTCAATGCCAATGATCCGGGATGCTCCTGCTATTTTGCAGCCCATAATAACTGCCAGCCCAACTCCTCCCAAACCAAACACAGCACATGTAGAGCCAGGCTCCACCTAGGAGTAAGAAATGAGCCATGAGCAGCAGAAAAAATTCATCCTTCCATGGGAAGAGGAAATGCAGGTTAAGGAGGCTGTAATACAGGAAAAAATGGAAGCAAGTATATATGGCTGTGAGATTTTATAGACAAGGGAAACCATATAGGAATTTAATATGTAGGTACTAAGCTTTTTCTTTTGCTTGAAGACTCATGCCCACTCTCCTACCACCTCTGTCTCACCCCAAGCTTCAGACTTCAAGAATGACTTGCAGCAAGATGAATATGAACTGGAAATGTAATTCATATATAGCTGCTATCACATGGGATGCAGAATACTCTGCCTGGATTTCCTCTAAAGGGCAGCAGGTTCTTCTAACCTGATCTGGCCTCTTAGGGGGAAGTTAGAAATTATTAGCTAAACTTCATCAGTTGAAGAGGAAGAAGAAACAGATTTGTTACGTCCCATTTACAGTCCTAATGTAGTCACTAAGCTGTGTGTGTCTCAAGCCCAGCCTTTACCTTAGCAGTGTTGACAACAGCCCCATAGCCCGTGGAGATGCCACAGCCCAGCAGGCACACTTTATCCAGAGGTGCTGCAGCATCTATCTTGGCTACAGAGATATCAGCCACCACGGTGTACTCAGAAAAGGTGCTGGTCCCCATGAAGTGGTAAATCTGCTTTCCCTTGCAGGTGAATCTGCTGGTACCATCAGGCATGACTCCTTTCCCTTGAGTGATTCTTGAGGGAAAGACAGGAAAGTGCAGTCAGAGTTTTGAGCAGCAAACATTCTCACCAGACAGAATCCACTAAGCAGCACAGACAGGCAGTTGCATACTTGCACCTTTACATTTTGACAAATTCAGTAAACCTAGGAGTTCACAGAAGTGAGATGCTACTAAACTCCTAAAACTTCATGCAGCTATTCTTCCAGGGAAAAACTGAAAGAAGTGGAATTTACTCACATGTTCACTTTGTTAGTTACCAATGCTAACTGCTTGTGTCCCAGTACCACACCACTGTCTTGCCCTCCTTCAGTACCCTCTCCCTGAGTAGCAGTTATGTCACTGGGGCTTTTTTTGAGTTTGGGAGAATTTTTTTCAGAACAGGAGCTGCAAATTTAGGTGCTAAGGAAAAAAGGAGCTGTCTGTATGATTTTGTACCACTTGAAAGCTTTGGTGTTCACTCCCAAGAGCTAAATTCCCTGAAGTGCTTCCCTTAAGTATGGATTAAATACAGAGTCAAAACATTTATGTTTTCCAACCTGTGGACACAAGGTAGTAGTTTGCACCTTCACATACATAAAAAGAGAGAAACAGTTTTATTTAAGGGAAGAATAGAAATTTTAAGGAAGAGTGGAAAAAAATTGCGTAAGTGAAACTCCTGAAACACCTACTTTCCAAGTCATTAAATGATGCATCAACAGACTTACTCTTCAAAGAAAACTCCTGTCAATTACTTTTGCTAACTACAGCAGCTATACATTGAACAAATACTATAGCAAGTGTCCAAGTCATACAAACCTTATCTTCTGGCACAGGTTTGTTTTAGGGTTCTTACAGAACTTGCACTCTCCACACTGAGGGATGTATAGAGGAATAACAGTGTCCCCTAAAAAAAAAAATATTCTGTGTCTAGTTACTGAGTCAAGCAAGGCATTCTGGAAAAAAAAATGAAAGTACTTGATTCTCCAAGATTTCTTTGAGCTTGAGTTCACTTAAAACCTTTATATACTAAAAGCTGTGTATGGTATACAGTGGTATTACAGAGTGCTAGATAAACCACTTTAATCCTGACTGAGCAGACAGCCCATCCAAAATTCATCATTCCAGAGCAAGTAGCAATGGTACTGTAAAACCAAATCAACAGTGAACAACATGAATAAACACTGTAAGCCTTCTAATTAAACCAACAGATAAAAACTTTAATTTGAAAAAATAATAAACCCCCAACCCTCTTCCAACTATACATTCATCTGATTTAAAGTAAAAAAATGCTATTCTGGGCTCTTTCAAGCTTTAAATCAAGAGCTCATTGAACAGATTAGTGTTGTGTCTCACAGACCACAGAAATCAACATAGGCATACCCCCCAGGTTAAAATATTGTATTAACTCCTGCAATATGGCATTTCAGTAGCCCAATTTGACAGTTGGTCTTCAAATAAAACAACACCTTCAAGGAAGGCAGAAAACTTGTAAGGTATTTTCGTATTTTCTTACCCTTCTTTACTTTTGTTACTCCTTCCCCAACACTCTCTACAATTCCTGCTCCTTCATGCCCCAGAATCACAGGGAAACATCCTTCGGGATCAGCACCACTCAGAGTGTAGGCATCAGTGTGACAGACAGCAGTGGCAACTATCTGTGAAGAAATATATAATCTGAGACACCCTGAGGAACAGAATAGTAGCAGATCTAAAGTAGTAGATGTAAAGAATTCCCTTTTATTCAGAACAATTGCAGGTCAAAGTTCTGGCAGCATTTGGGATATGGGCAACATATTTTCAATTCCTGGCAAGGCAGTTTTTCTTACTTTGAAAAAGCAAAGTCATGACAGTACATTTTTATAATTTCAATCAACAAAAATGTGACCCTGAAAGGTCCCTGAAAGGGGGAGAAGATGACATGTTTTTTCCTATACTAGAAATCGGTGCTCCAAGTCATCTCAAAGTAGTACTAGCATCTCAGATTTGAAATAAGTTAAGACCTAGAGGTAAAATACCAGAGAGACCATGCAGAACTCTCAGTACTGCAAAAATCCAGCTTAGGTATTCAGCTCCATAGAGAAATCCTCTCCAGAGAAATAAATTTCACATTAATGTATACTTTTTGGCAGATACGGGCTCCTGCAAAGTCCTGATGAAATCAGAAACATGGGTATAGGGAATCCAAGAAACCAATCCCAGCTGAGCAGCCAGTAACTTATGGCCTGGCTGCAGTAAAATCCAGCATGTTGCACAGCTGCCACAAATGACAAATGGCTGTCCTTCAAACAAGATAAAGGTGTTCCCAGTTCAGACATTTTGAGGGAACTTAGTCTGTAACAACTGGAACTGATCCTCACACCAGACCGTGAAGTGAGACTAGTAGAGATTAAAAGTGTTTTTCATAAATGGAAGATGTAAATACTATAATTTTCTTCTCTGGAAAGCCAGCTGAGATACTAATGATATCTATTCAACATTTCCTCTGTTGGCAAACAAGCCATTAATCTTCAATACTCAGTCTCCTAAAATAGAAAACATATAGATAAGAATGGATGTAATTACCTTGATACGAACTTCATGAGCTTTTGGTGGAGCAACCTCCACCTCCTCAATAGTGAGAGGTTTACCTGGCTCCCAGGCAACAGCAGCCTTGCATTTAATAACCTAAAAGACAAGAACAACAAGAAAAAAAAGAGGACATCTGTTGTATGGTTCATTTAAAATAATTCTTGTTCAGCCAAGTGAAAAAATAAAAGCAGCACTACTGGCTTTTGGAAAGAATCCCAGATACGAAATTCATAATTTCAACACAAAGGTTTAATTGCCCCAAATTTGCTTTCAGGAAGCTAAACAATAATGAGTAAGCCAAGATCTGAAATTTGGATGTCATTCTTCTACTGAGTAAAAAATATAATAAGCCTGGGAGTGCTTGGGAGACGCTGCAGTGAAGTGAGCACCATGAATGGAAAGGTTGCATAATAAAAATAGTGGTTTAAAATCAAAGACTGCCATTCATTTCAGATATGTTCATTAAACACAGTGCTTGAAGCTGGAAAGTTCAGAAAGGAAACTGTGGAGACCCACATCAAGAGTGAATTTCCTGTTCCTTATCAGGATGGTTTCCAAGTAGGATTCTGGCAAGGAGATGTGTGGGTGCAGGTGACATACAGAGCCCTCAGTGATGCAGAGGGACCAGAGGGACTTTGCCACAAGGCTCCAACCCCTCTGCAGTGGCCACAGGGACCACTGTTAGCAGGTCTTCATTCACTACTCTCAGTGCCATGACAAATCCTGCTCTGCAACCACATCTGAACATCCCAGGAAGCTTTTCAATCCCAACGGTGCAGAGGCTGGATGAAAGAGCAGGATTTCTGGATCTGTAAACCCTATTAATAGGTACATACATACAACTGACTGAGAAAATCAGCAGGCATTATAGCCATACACTCTAGAGCAGCTTCAGGATGAGCATCTGGATTACCCTTAGAAGTCAGTTTCATTAAGGTGACAAGGTCTAAGCCATTGCTATTAGAAATATAAACCAATAGAAGAACATCACATTTCCTGTGTTTAGAATAGCTGTGGTGTTCCCATGGAATGCTTGAAAGAAAGAGGATTAATATAAATTCCCAAGACCAGAAATTGCCAGGTCTGATTCATCAAGTATGATCAGGAGAAAATAATGGCTAGTCTGTGCCTTTTTGCAGTATTTCTGTTGCACAATAAACAGTACCAGGCTTTGCCAGAGCCAATTAAAATCCTCACTGTACCTGTAATAGCAGAACTTAGATACTTAGCCCAAATTTGGTAAAATAAATACTACAGACCCAAAAAGCTTTGTAACAGAAAACAGGTACCTATTCCAACAGTCAGCAGGGGTCTAAATTACATAGAAACACCCCTAACTAGAACCATGAAATCTTCTTGTCCTGCTTTTTAATACCAGGATAAATATTACAAAAATGCACGGAATGTGCCATAGTAACTAACTGTGGAATCATGGTGTGAGCCATTCGTCATAATCTCTCAATCTACCAAGGATTTTGCCAGAAAATCTAAATTCAAAGCACAAAGTGCAAGAAAGCCACCATTCAGTAAATCATTTACTGATTTTCAATCCATCCCCTCATCCTCCCTTCATTAAGTCATCACCCGTTATTGCATTGGAGACTGTGCACTCCTAAAATTTGATTTCCACAAGTTTAGTTAAACACAAAATTAAAGACAGAGAGGAGGAAAAAAGTCTCCTTACAGGATAAATTCTGATCATCTGAAACTAACTACGCATCTGGAAGCACATTTTGAAATAGTAATTTCTGATTCAGTTCATACAGCCACAAAGGCCCCTGGACTATTCAGAGTGGGTATCAGGAAAGCCTCATCTTCTGCCCTCTTATTATTCATAGCTTTCCGCTGTTGCTTTGCTTAAAATCTTGAAGCAAACAACTGGAAATAAAACCCAAAACACCAGTTTCCAGCAGTTCTTCATTTTCCCTCTATTACCGTTCTGGCTAGCACTGGAGCACAGCTGTTGGGTTGTTTGTGACTATGCACACCATCAGCTATCTCAGTCGGGATGAAACCGAGCTCTGGGAAGTGACAGAAGCTGCTCCAAACCCAGTGCCAGCCTGGAGCAGCTTCATGGTCTGGCCAGGCGCGGCCACCCAGCCCGCTCGGGCCCCGGGCACTGACCGCCTGTGGTCAAATATTCGGACAAATATTGGCAGAAGCTGTGGCCTATCGCGCTGTTCCTAAAGCAATGCAGCAAACGTGCCAGGTAATGGCTTTGTGAGCAGGCAGGGTCTTGTTTTACTCCTTCTTTCCAGCCGATTCGGTCGCACCTGCCCGAAGCCCACGGGAAACCACGCAAGCTCAAGGTCTTCTGCTTGTGCCTCCACCGCCGCGACCCAGAAGCGGCCGCAGTCCTCAGACACATAAAAGGCGCAGGGGGTCGAGTACAACACCCGGTGGGGGAGCAAACGCGTGTTTTCCTTCCCAATCCTGCAAATACTACAGCGGGAGCCTTCCACGCCTAAGCACCGGCACCGACTCCGCCGCACGCCTCACACACGTGGGGCAGGAGCGCGGAGACGCCCGCACAACCCCCGCACAAGCCCCGCGCCCCGGCTCCCGCCAGTGCTGGGGCGGGAGCGGCCAAGGCGAGCCCGGCCCGCGGCCCCGGAGGCCGGCAGCGAGGGCAGTGCAGAGAGAGCTCGCCCGCCTCATTCTGCTCGGTGCGGCACCCTCCGCCCGCCCCTGGGCGACCTTCCCGCCGCGGAACGCAGACGCTCACCCCACTCGCCATCGCGCACGGCTACGACTGCCAGCGGAAGGGGAAAGGGAGCCCGCCTTCTCCGCCCCGTGTCTCCCCGCCTCCCTCTCAGGGGCGGGCGAAGGAACTGCGTCTTTGCTCCGTTTTTCGCTTGCCTCCCAGGGCAATGGCGTGTTGGGTCGGTGACAGGCCCTGTGTAGCGCTTTTCTTCCCGCAGATCGCAGTTCGGGCCAAGGTCTCTGTGTTTCCTCAGGGTGCCCGCAGTGTTGCCTTGCGGTCTGGCTGTGTTTGTAGCTGCTGACGGCTGCACCAGCGTCTTCCATCTCGGCCCCTTCAGTCCGGCCGGCAGATGGACATTACTGTGCCTGTGGGGGAGCAGGCCCGCCGTCCTGGCTATGGGCCTGGTCCTCCCCACACCGGGCTGCCCAGATTCCTTCCCGACTAACGGGACGCCACGGCCTCCTCTGCGCCGCTCCCTGAGGGCCGCGGCAGTGCCTGGACGTGCCTGCGCTCCTCATGCGGGGGAATCCCTCCCTGGCTCCCCTTCTGGAGGTGCTTGGTACCGCCTGTGTCTCGACTGGACACAGGGGGAAACCTGACCGTGTCTGCAGAGCACGTCCTTTGTGCCTGAATCTGTTCTTGGCTGGATAAAGTGCGGTAGTGGAGGCTTTACTTCAGACTGGGTGAAGGCAGCCCGCTGCCAGGGTAGGGGAAGGGATCTGCAGTGGGATGGAAGTTTTGACTGGGCTTCTTGACATTCCATCCAGCAGCCTTTGAAGCAAAGGAGCTATTGCTGCAAGATGGGATCATTCACTGGCTCATGCTGTTGTTTCATTTTCTGAAAAACCTTGTTTCTCCAGGCAGGGTAGGAAGGGCTTCTTGTGACATCTGCAGACATGATTGTGTAAGATGAGGAGAACAGTTCTGCCATGAGCTGTTGGGATTTTCCACGAGAGGTGATGGTGCTTGAGGAATTGTAGGGTGAAAGTAAGTCCCCCTCAGTAAGAAAGTAAATTTTTATTTTCCACTGACATGCTAGCAAAAGCTTAACAAATACCACATATAGACAACAACACCAGTATGTGGAAAATTAATAACAGGACATAAGCAACTACGACATTTAGTAAATAACATGAAAATAACATAACAATAACAAAACTAAAATGAGAAGCAAAATAGGTAGGCTCATTAAAGCTGACATGGAACTGGAAGGTAGTTTGGCCACTGAGGGAGGGTGCTATACAGTTTACACACCTTGTTGTTGAAATCAACACAGGCCTTGTCTATTTCCTTAGTTAAATTCAGCTCTGCCAACCTCTCCTGCGAATTTCATGCTCTTGGCCACTCCTGATGTGTCAGTGCTTCCAAAAAGCCTCCAAGTATTTTATGTTTAGCTAAACTCCAGAGATGCTCTGCTTTTTTAGTATCTTTGGCATTCTGAATATTCTAGGCACTGATTCTGGTGGATAAAGGGACAGACACATAAATCAGACCTCTTTAACACTCCAATTTAGTCCAATTTCAGAGATGAAAGAGGTTATTTATTTTTTCATCTCTCCTTCCCTTGCAGTTTTGTGGTGCTGCCCCCAGTGTAGCTGTGTACTTCTGGAAGCCCCAGGACACTGTAAGTGGTTTTGCAACTTACCCTCTGCTCTCAGCACCGTGCAAGCGAATCAAGTTAGCACTCCATGGTCTTGACTTAACTATCCAGGCTTTGTCACATGTTTCAGGCTTGTGTACATAAGTTCCTTCCATAGCTGAAGACTTCCACTGCTGCTGTGGATTTTACACTGGTTTGGTTTTGGTGTTGTTCTATCAGGTGTTAGGTGTCAATCAGGAGCATCAATTTGGATTGGGAAAAGAGGATGACTTGGAAGCACTTTGAACATGTGGGAAGGGAGACCCGGCAGTCATGTTCTTGTTTGGTGGATGTAGTCTGTTTTGTGTGCCAAGTGGGGAGAGAAGTCCAAACCAACTAGGGGTCTGGATTACATTTGCTTTTCCTTTTTTTTAAAAAAAACTGTATTATTATGCTTACCCTAGAGGCATTAGTTTTTTAGTGGGGTTTTTTCTGTACCTTAATTTAACTTGGAAGAAGAGGAAGATGTGGGGCAAGGAATCACTTGCAAGCTTGGTAGGCAGTGTATAGCTGGATGAAGAAGCAAGTGATCTGCCAGGGTGCCCATCCTGGGACAGTCTGAGTGCCAGAGGCAGAAGCTGGCTTTGTGCCTCTGTCAGAAGAAGGAGCTGGTGCTTTGGCACTGGAACTGCTGGCTGCAGCCTCACACGCTGGTGAACAGATTGGTAAGGCACAGGGAGGCCGGAGCAGACTGGCAAGCCTACCCAGAGGCAAAACTGAAATGCATTAATACAAACGTTACCCGGTTTGTTTTCCCCAAGCAGATATGATCCTAGATTGACCCACAGGTAATTTTCCTTCTATTAATACTATAAAATTTCCAAATAAAACCAGTAGTTTTGATAGAAATATTTCATTAGAGAAACTCTGTTGGAGTTGGGATAACCCGTGCACAGTGGATGCTTGAGTGTAACTCTCTTTTTGTGGGGCATTGCTCTCAAAACCATCCTTTTGAATTCTGATTTAAGTTTTCTACATTTTCCTTGAAGTACTGGAGTATAATACTTGTGGAGCTTTAAAAAAAAAAAGCTACAAATTCTTGTAATTCCTCAAGTTAGCATCAATTTTTTAAATAAAGTATAACTATAGCTGGTTAAAGAACGAAAACATTTTAAAAATCCAAATTGTTTTAATTTAGAATCACGGACTCATTAAGGTTGGAAAAGACCTCTGACATCATTGAGTCCAACCTTTGACTGAACACCCCACCATGTTAATCAGACCATGGCCCTGAGTGTCACATCCAGTGTTTCGTTAAACAACTCCAGGGATGGTGACTCCACCACTTCCCTGGGGCATCCATTCCAATGTTTAATCACTCCTTCTATTGAGAAATTCCTCCTGATGTCCAATCTAAACCTGCCCTGATGCAGTTTGAGACTATGTCCAAAAATGCTCAAAGCTGGTTGGTATTTCTTTGGATAATTCCTAGGTAATTGAAATATCGTATTTTGTAAACATAAGTCTAAATATTATCTGGTAATTCAAGAAATGGTTTGTTCCAAAGGAAAAACTTTAGGAATAATTTCACTAATTAATACTAGTATAATTCTAAAGTGTACTAAAGTAACTTTTCAAAACAAATCTGATGTACTCAAAATAAGTGTGAAAATGACCACAACAGTTTTGCAGTAGAGACACATGAATCTGGGATGTGAAAGATGTTTAATATTTTAGATATGGAAATAAGTAATTTGGGGAGTTTTGCAATTAAATATTCTTAAGTATCTGCATTCATTGAAAACCAAATAAAACACAAAAAGCTGATCTAGTATGTTCTGATTTTAATATGTTAATATTAAACTATGCAAGGGAAATTTGAAAGATGAAAGTGGGGAAAGGGTTGTGCTGTCACCTCTTTCTTTGCACTTGGCAGCATTTTCTTCTGGTTTGTATAAACGTCTTTGCTTTCAAATGTAAGTATTTGGCCAGCCGTGAAACAAGTGATGTTTTAGGAATCAAGTAGAATTTGAGGAGCTCTCTAATTATCTGCTGAAATTTCAAGTCCTGCCCAGTTCGTGATGTCGAAGTGGCAGGAGGATCACCGAGATCCAAGGCTGTATTCCCGGAGAGCAGGGAGAGGTGACCACCAGGTGACCCTGCTGTAGTAGAGAGCTCCTCAGTACTCAGAAGGGCTTACGTGATTTTTCACGTAGCAACAGTTCAAAAAGGATTGGTTAAGTGCAAGTTACAATTTACTTCAGGCAGAGGTTTCTTATACTGATGAAGCTTTTTTTTCACTTAGGTTAAGATTTTTTCCAAGAAAGGAATATTATCTTTTGTCCCAATCCTGCAGAGATTTATTTGTGTTTATATTTGGTAGACAGATACTTGGCAAATTGGTTACATTTTTGAGACTTGTCGCTTGTATAAAATACTGTGCAGATGCATGTGCAGTATTAGGGAAACGTTGTTTATTGGAAGGAAGTTCTTGGAGTTTTCTCATTAGGGAAGTGCTAGAACTCAGTCAACATTTATTGAATTATATTGTCATGTTTAAAAAGTGGTTAAGAGAATTATAGCTAACTCATGTCAACGCAGAGTGATACGTGCAGAATTCACTAAAAATTGGCAAACGGGATGGGATTTGTTTACCTTTGATAACTCATTTGTGTATTCTTGATTCTGTGTAATTGCTGATTGTGCTAAGGGGCTTCCAGAAGTTCAAAGGGCTGTGGGATGTGATAAGTGTTGCACAAAAGAGGTCAAAAGGCATGGTAGTGTTGTGCGTCCAATGTTCAGCACTGAAAGAAGGATCCGTTTAGCAGAATAACCATCTTGGAGTCACAGTCCTGTTCTTTGGGGAAAATTTTTGAGGGTGGGACTGTAATACACTGTGGGACTTGGTGTGGAAAATATATTAAAAGTACAATAGCATTTGCCAAAATGAAACCACATCCACGGATGCTGTATGAGTGTTACATCATAATAAGAAAGTTATCTGCTGCTTTATATAATATGCTTCAGAGCTGCAGCAGCAGGGGTGGTTTCCCTGCTGGGCTCTGCTGGAAGCTGCAGCATTCACCCAGCTGAGGGGCGGGGCAGAGAGAAGGGGCTCCAGGTCACTGAAACAGATGAAGGTAGGGGTCAGGAGAGAGGGGAGCAAAGGCCGCTGCTCACTGCTGAGACTAAGAGTGTGGTGGAAAGGCCTTCGATGAAAGGGAGAGCTTCTCCTGGCCTCTGGAAACACTTTTGATTGAATGCACTGCATGGGACAAGTTTGACAGAAAACTTTTATTGGTAAAAGCATTTTCCTGGGAGAGGCATCCTTCTGCATCTTGTCCAGGCACAGTGGGGGCAGCAGTGACACCTGCACAGGTGAATTCCTCTTTCAGGTTACCTTGTGCCCCACAAGGAGATGCTGCTTGAGAAGGGCCCGGGCCAGGGGAGCATCTGCTGCGCTGGTCCCTGTGCTCGGCTTCCTTGGCTGTGTCCTTCAGAAGAGCAGGACAGTGCGGATACTGAAAAGTGGAAGGGAAGGGAGGGTTTGCTGCAGCTCAGGAGCAGGCAGTGGGACAGGCAGGTGTGCCCGGGGACCGCGCACTTCTTTGTCATCCAGCCTCTTCCTGACTGAGCTGCATGAGGAGTGCAGCATCGGGGCAGCCTTCAAATCCCTGCTGAGGGCAGCCCCTCAGGGGATAAGGCCACAGGATGTGTGCTGAGCTGAACCATGAGCAGGAGGGCTCCCTGTGCTGAACGTGGGCTCTTCCCTCTGGGCTAGGGCAGATCCTGCCACTGCTCAGCTGTGAGGCCCTGCTTCCCCAAAAGCAGAGCAGCACAAAAGGCTCAGGTGCTCTTTGGGAAGCCAGTGTTGCATGCCCTGCCTGTTTGAATTTTAGGAGGAGGTCTTGAGGTGTTGCTGAACCTCATTGCTGCTGATCAGGGTCTCACCTTTTTCCTGCACGTAACAACTCAAATCCCTCGTTCACTTTAGCGAATGGCAGCGTGTGCGTGATCAGCAAATCTGGATTGAATTTCTTCTCCAAATAGCTGGAAACTAATTTGGGGATATCTTCTCTCATCTCCCAGCCTAGAAACAGGAGAAAGCAGCTGCCTGAATAATGGGAGAAAGGCTGTTTTGGTAAGGCAGTGTTACTGTGAGGGTCAGGACTGCGCAGCCACTGCTGGTGCCAGATTCCTGTGAGAGATTTTCTGCTCTTTAGGATGAGTGGGTTACGGTGTCAAACAGGTGGAGGTTTGTTTGCATGTGTCATGCAAATGTTCAATACAGGCAATGCAGTGCTCCTCTTTAGTTGTCTTTTTTACTTGAAAACTTTTCTTACTATGATTTGTCAACCACCATGAACAGAAAACCAGAAATATTTAGATTGTATTCTTAAAGTTACTACCTCCGAGCACAGTCCCCTTCCACGTACGGCCAGTCAGCAGAAGTGTGGGATCGATGGAAATCTCTGAACCAGAATCCAATTCCCCAACCATCACACAGACACCAGTGCTCATATTGCAGGAAGCCAAGGCAGCAATCTGATGGGACAGGCAGGAGAATTAGAGAAAGCCCTGATGAGTTGTTCAGGGGAATGCTCTTCTTGTGCCATCTCCTGCTCCTCCCTGGTCATCTGAAACACACATCCCCCCTTGCGGAGCAGGCGTGGAGAGCTTGTGGCCTCTTTTAAGTTTTGCTACCCTGTTTTATCCCCAAGCCAACAGCCTGCCTTTCTGCATCCAGCAGTGCAGGCAGCGGGCAAGGAACTTGCCATGGGGATGGATTTTGCCCTGAGAGGAGCCTGTGATGATCTGGCAGGGAGGACAGGTGCTGAAGTGTCACCTACCATGGTGTCCGCGTGCCCAATGACCTCAAAGGAGAAGTCCACGCCCTGCCCGGTCATCTCAGTGAGCACCTCCTGGATGGGCTTCTTGAAGTCTCGAGGGTTGATGCAGTCAGTGGCTCCCAGCTGCTGGGCCTTGGCAAACTTGTCCTTGTTGATGTCCACGGCAATGATGCGGGAAGCTCCAGCTGCCTTGCAGCCCATGACAACAGAGAGGCCAACTCCTCCAAGGCCGAAGACGGCACAGGTGGAGCCTGGTTTTACCTGCAAATGGCACCCTGTGAGTCTCCAGTGGGAAGAGGAGGAGAACGTTTCTTTTGCACAGGATTGATGAGGTTGTGAGGGTGGCCATGGGGTGCTAAACACGCCTAAATACCGACCTTGGCTGTGTTGATGGCAGCCCCATAGCCTGTGGAAAACCCACAGCTGAACAGGCAGACTTTGTCCAGAGGTGCTGCGGCATCTATCTTGGCAACAGCGTACTCTGGCACCACGGTGTATTCTGCAAAGGTGCTGACCCACAGGAAGTGATGGATCTGTTTCCCTTTGCAGGAGAAGCGGCTGGTCTTGTCTGGCAACAGGTGTTGTGGTTCAGAGAAACTGTGGGGATGTACATACATTTGTATTTGATTTACTAAAGCACTGATGGGGGTGTCAAACTTTTCATAAAGTCAACCCCATGTAGGCATAGGGGAACGCAAAGGAAACTCACTGGTACTTCTGGCAGAAGTTGGATTCAGGATTCCGGCAGAAGCTGCATTCCCCACACTGAGGGATACAAAGGGGGATCACTTTGTCTCCTGCAACAAAGTGGATCTCTGTTAGGCAGCTTTTGCTCTGCAGGCTCTCAATGCACGGCCTGTTGAATCACCTCTCCTGAGCTTTCTGAGGGCACAAACCTGCCATGAACCCTCTGCTCTCCTGTGAGGATGAATGCTCCAGGCCCCACTCGTCTACATGAGGAACAGACTGGGAAAGTGGACCTGAGATTCAAGTGCAATGAGTGTGCACTCAGGTTTTTTACCACTGACTCAGGAGCAGGAGGGAGTTTCTGAGCTTGGCAGAGCTTTGAGGCCTGAATCCTGGGCCTGCATTTGAGTGTGTGTTGGTTACCTGGTTTCACAGAGGTCACTCCTTCTCCAATGCTTTCCACAATTCCAGCTCCTTCATGGCCTAGTATAACTGGGAATTCCACACTAGGCAAGGAACCTTTCAAAATGTGTTCATCCGAGTGACAGATGCCAGTGGCCACAATCTGTTTGGAGAGGAAAGAGTAAATGGTGATTTCTAGAAGTAATCCATCTTCTGTTAGTCTCAGTTTGTGGAATGATTTTCCACAGAACGTCTCTGGACAGTTAAGGCCCATGGGTGGACACAGATCACTTGGTTATACCCAAGGTACAGCCACAAGAAGAGCAGCTCCCGCAAGGGAGAAAAATAAGTGAAATGTGTTTTTACCTTGATCCGGACTTCCCCTGCCTTTGGGGGTGCAACTTCCACCTCCTCAACAGAGAGTGGTTTTCCCGGGGCCCAGGCAACAGCAGCCCTGCACCTGATAACCTGGAAGCAACCGAGAGGAATACATTGCATGGGAGCCTTTGCCTTTAGCACATGGCTGGGGGAAGTCATCCTGCAATCACCTGAACCCAAGGTGTTCAACCATGGTGATGCTCAGCTGTACCTGAAACCAAGTGATGGACAATAAGCACTGGCTTAGTTCAAGGTCTGAAGAAACTGTTTGTGGTTTGTCACCCAAGGAGTACCAGGTATAGCCTAGGAAAATTTCTGGGTTTTATTGGCTTTGGTGGATTTTTCATAGTATCCCCATTTGTTACCGGCCAGACTGTGCTGTCATGGGGTCTGTGGACCCTATCTAGTGGAAATGCCTATGGAGAGCTTTGATGTCAGCCTTGTGACACACTGGGCTGAAGGTGAGTGAGAGGAGTTATGGAATTGTCCCCATCTGATTGGCAACTGGGTAATTTTTTCCCCTTAGCAAGGTTTGATCAGTGCGTGACATCGCTCAAACCATTCCCTGATCAACTCCAAGCAGTTTGGCATCAGGATAATGGAGCTTGCAGCTTGAAAAAGGGTATTGCCATGGACAAGGAGACAAGGGGCTGAAGAGGGCTCCACTGAAGAGCTACACTTGCTGCCAGAGCAGGAGCACAGAGTGGGATTGAGCAGGAGGGTGCTTTTCAGAGCAGCACAATTTCATATTTTGTCTCCTGAGTGGGTGGGCAGGACAGAGGGGGAATGCCCTACCTAACGCAGGTCTGGACACGTGCAGTTGTCCAAAAGCAGAATCTGGTAAAATTCGCAGGGGTTTGGAAGCAGTGAGAGAGTGAGATCAGAGGAAAGAGGAGGGCACACGGAGTGGTGTGCAGGCTGAGGTTTTTGCAGCAGATTTCATCAAGAGCAGGGCACCTCGAGAAGGAGGATGGGAAATGCGATGTCCTTACTTTTCCCGCAGTGGCCATGTGGTCTTAGCAGAGCCGTGTCTGTCGCTGTCGCAGGCAGGAGGGAAGCTGCTGCCTCGGCGTTGCAGAATCCCCCAGGCGTGCAGCGGGAGCAGTGCGGGTGCGGCACCGTCGCTGGAGAGCGCTGGTTAATCTGTGTGGGATGCTGGACCCTGAGGAGCTCAGGGAGTGCTGAGGGGCGGAGCTGGATAGCGGCAGGGAGATGGGTGGCAGCAGAAGTCCTCCAGGGAGGGGTTTATCCATGACTCTGACCTTGGGTCATTGCCTGCCCTCCGTGCCCTAAAGGCTCAAAGAGCTCAGAAAGTTTGGTTTGTTTTTTCCAGTTGCTTCTGGCATGTGTGGGGCGAGGAGATCTGTGGCACTGCTAAGGCTTCCTTTGGCGTCACCTTTTTGCCACGTTGGAGCATTTGACCTGGTGGTCATTCACACCACAATATTTGCAAAAGGATTAAAAATTTAAAAAACCACAACTAAACAAAACAATTGGCGGTGAAAATGTGGTGGACAAACCCACATGTCCTCCTGGGTTGAAGCTTTACTGTCTGTGTTATTGCTGCTATTTTCACCAGAGCAGTAATGGCAGAATGTGTCAGAGGAGGACTTTTTTCCCCCACATTTGCTTTACTGCAGTGTAATGAAGTTGTAAGTGGGTTCTCTCCACCCAGGCTTTTCAGGTTCCTGCAGAGCTGTTTTCTGCTGAGACCTTGGACAAGGTGATGTCTTGCAGGGATTGGATGAGCAAGAGCTTGTTGGAGGACCAGGCTAAGATGAGCACCCAGAGTGTGATGTAATCGCCACAGTTAGAAAGGAATCTTCCTTCCGTGTGGCTGAAAGGACCCTTTTGCAGACCTAAGGAATGGGATCATTTCCTAGAAGACTGCCACTAATGACATAAACCCCCTTTTTGGATCACTAGCTGTCAGAGTCCAGGGCATCCCTCTGGGCATCCTGGATGGTCACAGACCTTGGCAGAGGGGTCTGGGACCTGAGAAGGAGTGTTTGAGACCTGGACAGGGGGGTCTGTCCAGGGGGGTTTCCTGGCACAGAGCCCAGGAAGACGCAGGCTTTGATTTCAGTCCATGAGAAAAACTTCCAACACAGAGAAGAATTACAAATCACAGAGGTGTAACAAACAGTAGGGTAGTTTATCACCGGGTGAAAAACTTTGTAGTTTTGGGTTCTTAGAATGGGGAACAAGATGGAGGATTTAGGGTGGTACCCTGGGTTCTTCTTGTTCTCCCTTGGCATCCATCTTTTGCAGTGATGGTGACACAAAGCAGTTTAAGGAGATTGGATCAGAGTAGAGATGACCCCTTTAGTATAGGTAATAGGCATTGGCACAGAATTGTAAATAAGACACACGTGATTATCTGTATAAGAGGGAGCGATCTGCCATAAGGGGGGAGTCATCCTGTGTCGGAGCAGCTGTGAACATCTCGGCCGGGCACAGAGAAAAACTTGTAAGGTAAGAATTAATAAACACGCGAGAAACCAAGAAACAACAAGACCTTGAAGACTGCGTTTCATTCTCGCGTCTGCTCAAAGCCTTCAGAGGGCAGAGGGCAAAAAAGACCCACTCAAACCAGCACCAGAACCACCACCTAAATCTCAGGAAAAGGAAACCAAACCTGTGAACTAGCCATTTGGAATGCTGTAATGAGGAGAAGTTAACTTAACTTTGGCTATTGAGAAAGATTATACATATATATATAAGTACAATTTTTTAAAATCAAAAACATCTGTTGACATTTTGATTAGCAAAAAGGATTAGACATGATGAGAAAAAAATGTAGCCGTCATATATCAGGAGGGCATTACACTGTAAGCTCAAGTTTGGCACCCTCGGCTCTACAGTTGATTCCCATGTCCTTCCCAAAATCACAGAATGGCTTGGGTACGAAGGGTCCTCTGAGATCATGTTGTTTCAACCCCCTGCCATGGGCAGGGACACCTCTGCTTGTAGCCACATCCCAGTGGCCTTGAATGCTGCCAAGGATGGGGCCTCCACAGCTTGTCCTCAGCCTGTTCCAGGCCTTCAGCCCTCTCACTGTAAAGGATTTCTTCCTAAGATCTGATCTAAACCTACTCTCTTTCATGCCTGTTATCCTATCTGGTCACCCAGCAGATATTGTGGAGCAAAAAATACGGTTCCTCTCCCTGATTTTCATGTACTTTCCCGTGCCTTGCAATCCTCTCTTCAGCCTGAAAGTGGGCTGATTTAAGTGCTCAGCCAAACCCAAAAATACTCTGTAGGCATTGCACAAGAGCTGGAAAGCAATTCCGGAGGTCAAATGCTGTATGGCTGATGTCTCATATGGTTGGCAGTGTTTGAAGTTGAAACCAATAAAGTTTAAAAGTCCTGTAACCGAGAATGAAATCATTCACCTGCTTCCTAGATAGCATTCCATACATATGGCTTATGATTTCATCTCACGTATAAGGACATAAATGTGCTACTTGTGCTGGCATTTATTTCATGGCTCCTAAGACATGTCTAGTGTCTGCTGTTGAGTGTATAACCTGCACAATGGTTTCTAAAAAGATCTTTCAAATGTGTACTGCTATTTTTTCTTAAAACATCCACGTCATACTCTAGTCCCCCAAACTTGCAAACTCACCACTGATGTGAAGACAGCTATGGTTTGAGAATTGCTGTCTGCCCTGCTTGCAGTTTTTAAGTGTCATGGGGAGCTGGCATCTCTGCAGAACCTTTGAAATGTATGTAATTATTGCAGGGAGTTGATACTGAGATCCAGTTGCTGTGCAGCTTTTGGTGTACGTTTCCAAGATGTTGTTGTTGTTGTTTTTTTCTTCTTATCCAGGTAATAGAGGGGAAATAAGATCAAACTGGTGTGTCAGCAGGCATGGATTTAATGATTAACTTTTTAATGGGTGATCCTGTGTATCTACATTCTAGAATAGGTGCTAGCCTGAGTTGCTGTATATATCCATGCATTTTATCAGTTTTAATAGCTGATCCGTGAGGGCGAATATTAGTACACACAGGCAGACCTCAAGGTGTTTGTGTTCATCTTGGTGGTCAGTTTTCTGTCCTCTTCTTTGTGTTCTGCTTGTTTGCTGCCTGTATCAAAGAGGTGGAAAGATGGAAGACAGGATGAGAGAAATCTGTGTGGAATAGACACTGAAATGCATTTATGAGGGCTAAGTACAAATCTTATCTTTTCTGCTTATCTCCTCTGCTGCCTGCAGCAGGCTTCAATAATTTTTAATTAAAAGTCAGAGCCTGATATTAGTGCCTTTATGACTGACTCAGCATTAAATTTCTGTCCACAGTGTAACTGGGCACCTGTTTCAGAGACCATTTTTGCATGCTACTGTGAAGAACAAACTAGATCATATCCTAGCTGATATGGCTTTGCACTTGTTAGGAGTTTTGCTAATTCATTATTCTAGAAGATGCCCTGGCGCTTTAGCTTCCATTAGAACAGAAATACTGTGTACCTTGTACAAAATGATAGCGGAATGAGGCAAATGAGGTAAGGAAAGTGGGAGTTAGATCCACCCTGATATATTGTACATAGCAGAGATATTAAAAAAATACTGATAAAGGTCTGTTAAAAAGAACAATTGATTCTGTTCACCCTCGTTAAGGAGAATATTTGAGGGAGAAAACATTAAAATACAGCACATGACTGTTACAGCAGTTGCTGATTTTGAGTCCATGCTATCACAGAGTGATGGAATATCTCAGCTTCGGGGGGAACCATTAGGATGATAGCCTTGCCTTTTTTTTTTCTTCTTTTCTTTTTTTTGTGCTTAGATGAATTCCTTTATCAGACCAGCTGTGATCATAGTACATCCTACAGAATTTCCTTCTGCAACATAAGGAGGACTTCTGATAGCCTAGGCACAGCACCTCTAGCACCCACAGTTACATGTGATGAGGCAGAAATCCACAAGGTGTCTTTTCCATTACAGTCTGTAGATTTCTCTGAGGTTGTTCTAAGATCAAAACTAGAGCAGGAGAAAAGCCTCCAGGCTAAGATCAGGATGTAAAGAGGACAAATATGAATCAAAGAAGGAAAAATTAGGGGAGAATAGTACAGGGCAAAGTGAGAGGTCTATAGTAGACACCCATGGTGACATCTCCATTATTTGTTTGCCCCTTGGTTCTCACCCAGAGGCTCTCAGCTGTGCCATTACAGCTCCATACATTCCAACCCTTCTGTTACATACAGTGCCACTACTTCCCTCTTCTTCCCTGCCTTTCCCTCCTGAAGGGCCTGTAACCATCCACCAGGGCACCCCAGTCACAGGACTTGTCCCAGCAGTTTCACTTATGCCAGCCGTATCACGTCTCTGGCACCAGGCAAAAGCTTCCAGGTCAGCACAGGTTGTTCCTCAAGCTGCATTCATTGGTATAAAAACATTTCCCCGTGTGGTACTTTGTAGCCAACACTGGTGAAGCAGATTGAGGGATCCCACTAATGCTCCTTTCCTCAGGTTTGGGCACACAATACCACTGTTCATCACTGGTCAGACAGGTATTTTCCCACTCCCCTTTCCAGATTAGTTTAAAGCTCCCTCAAAGAGCCCTGCTAGCTGCTGTGCTAGAACTCCTTTTCCCCTCTGATAAAGGCTCATGCTGTCAGATGTCAGTAGACCAGGTATTGAATAGATCACCCCACAGTCAAAACACCAAATATTTATTTGCTTACACCAGCCTTGGAGCCATGCTGATGGCTCTGCCTATTCCTACCAGTATAATTCCTTGGTACAGACGGGTCAAGGAAATCACTACCTGTGTTCCTGCTCTGTCAACCAATTGTCCCAATGTCCCGGAGTCTCCGTTTCTTGAATGTATGTTGCAGTTTAGGTTTGCTTATCTGAGTCACGGCACCATTTATGTGGTGGTTCTACATTTGCTGAATTAGTTTGCTAATTGGGAGACAGGATTTTTGGAGAAAAAGGCAAAAACATGCTCAACTTAGAAGTAAAAAAACAGATAGATTTTATTAATATACTCTAAGAGAAGAAAATAAGAAAAGGAAAAAAAATGAACACAGATTAATTTCTAAAACCAACCTTTTCTCCCACTACAAACTGTTTGTTTTCTACAAACAATGTAAAGAGGCAAAACTCATAACTCCAGATCAGTACCACTTCTAAAATTGTCTTTCATTTGGTCTTCGAGAAAGAGAAGTTACTCCTGTGGTTTGGTAACTTCCACACAAAAGCAGCCTGCCCAGGGGAACTTCTGCCGTTGTGCAACTTCCTGTATCACGTAGCTTTTTCCATGACTACTGATGCGTCGTTGTCCTGGGTTATAGAGTCTATTCAATTTCATCTGCTGAAAAACAGTTGGGGGCGGGTGCCTTTTGATAATGGGCCAACAGTCAATATCAGGTAGAGCATTGTTCTTATCTTTCTCCATAATGGGCCATTACGACTCCCCAAGCTTCCCAACACATACCCACATTCTATCATACCTATTGTGAGATGCTTCACCCAGTGGGAGGAGCCAGCCATTCTTACCTGGATAAAGCTGGAACTTTAAACCAGAACAGGGTCTTGCTTCATCCGATTACCAGAGGAAGGCTGAACCCTTCTCACCACCTCAGGACCCTTTCTTTTCTGCTACTGGATCATTTCTGCCTCAGCGGAGCTGTACCTGCCATTCCAGGAGGACTCACTTTTGGACTGCTTCCAACACCCTGACTAACAAGGTTGTAGCTTTGACCCTGTCAGGGCTTTCCAAAATTGTTTGTTTGTTTGCTGGTTTGGTGGGGTGGTTTTATTTTTTTCTTTCCTACCACATTTGTATTCTTATATTCTTAATAAAAAGCTGTTATTCCTACTCCCAAATCTTTGCCTGAGAGCCGTTAATTGCAAAATTAGAATTTGGCAGAAGGTGAAGAGTTTACATCCTTTATTCTAAGAGGAACCCCAGTTTCCCTAGCAGACACCTGTCTTTCTAAACCAAGACAGTCGTGGATTTACTAAGTGGTGTGGTACTTTTTAAAAATGCTTCAAAAAACAAAGGATCCTGTTTCAACTCAGGGAACAGAGATGATCTTCTCACTTCCTCACTGGCAGAGGGCTTCTTCTCATCTCTCATGGGCATACAAAAATCCCAGCTGCTAATTCAATATTCACTCAGTTCATCACAGATACCTTTGCTCAAATCCACAAATCATCTTCCCAATTTATATTGTCTGCGATTTAAAAGATTATCCTGTTACCATAATCCATAGGAGATTTTCAGCCTAGAACCAAGGCAACTCATCATCTCTACCACTTAAAAGTCACTCTTCCTTTACAGACTTTGAGATCTCCATATTGTCCCTTTACATGTCTCCAATTTGACCTTTTCTTTCATCTCCAAGAAGGGTTAAAGTCTCAATCTGTGTCAGGAAAGACTCAAATCTTGCTTGCCCAGGCCTGCGGTGGTCAGGTGATTTCTGCCACCGCAGTTGCAAATGTTTCAAAAATGTTCCAAAGCCATGCTGGTGGGGGAGGAGGCTGATGGATACCTTGTCTTCCAGTCCTCCCTCTGATGGCGTGAGCCACTCGCAGTGGCTCTGTAAGGCCCAGTGCAGGGTGGGGGCGATCCCATCCTCCCCTCGGGCCAGGGGTGCCGGCAGCCAGTGGAGCCTGGGCATGGCTCTGCCACACCCCAGCCCTGACCACTGCCGCGGCCCCAGACACGCCGAACAGCAGCCCTACTTCCTCTGCGGGCAGCAGATCCCAGAGTCCCAGCTGGGTCCCAGCCGCCCTGGGGGTGGCCAGGGCCTAAGCCAGGATCTCCTCAGCTGTCCATGTGTTACCTGCTTGCTGGACAAGGGCGGGGAGAGAGAAGGAAGTCTGCAACCAAGCTCCATCTTCCCTGCTCCACCTTTTATATGGGTAGTACCAAAAGTCGCCTTCCATTCTCCGAGTGGTCAGAACTGCATGTCAATCCAAAACCTGCTCCCCCCCATAGGTCCCTATCCTTTCCAGAGAATTCTAAGGTCCTAGTGTGAGAAATACGGGCAGGACACAATGTTTCCTCCTTTATATGCCTTTATTAAAGAATCAGCTCTTTTATATATATAGGTGCTTGGGAGAGCAGGATGTTCTTTGTTGAAATGCTGAGAAGGAACGGGGCTGGGCACCCTGCCGCTTGCACGGCCGGGTGGGGAATTAGCCTCTCCCCCCTCACAGGAGAGAAGCTCATGATAAATTCCCCATTCCAGTCTGTTTCTGCTGAGGGGTCGGTCATTTAGAATATCTTTTCAGTCACGGCGAGTTAAAGACGGCTGGTTTTGAGATAAAGATCTGTCGGCTTTCACACTCCTGTCTTTATTGTCGCCATTACTTCTGTTTTGGGTTGTTGTTAGGGAGAATTATTGTTTGCTTTTGGAAGTAGTGTTGATTTTCTTGAGGCGTTGCATCCTGGGATTTCTAATTGCCATATAACTTGCTTGCAGGGGAGGTGACAGAGTGAGGAGGGGTGAAATAGTCAAGGGTGTGAGGACCTGATAAGGATAGCCCATCAGAGGAAAACCAGAAGTCCCAAGTTACCATGGAAACCGCATTCCAGACTGACAGAAGGCTATGATAAGACACATTATCAAAGTAAAAGTTTCAAAATGAATACAGACAGTTTCTAGTAACTAACATTATTACTAATTCTTACCTTAACTTTACAATTCTATAACAACTTCTAACTTTATACCTTAACCTCTAAAAGTTGTTTTAAACCTCATTTTCTACACTAGCAGGGAGATACTGTTTCAACGCATGACAATGCATTGTGTCAGATGAGTTTGTTTAAAAAGCCTTATTAGTAAAAGCATTTTCCTGGGAGAGGCATCCTTCTGGATCTTGTCCAGGCACAGTGGGAGCAGCAGTGACACCAGCACAGGTGAATTCCTCTTTCAGGTTACCTTGTGCCCCACAAGGAGATGCTGCTTGAGAAGGGCCTGGGTCAGGAGAGCATCTGCTGCGCTGGTCCCTGTGCTCAGCTTCCTTGGCTGTGTCCTTCAGAAGAGCAGGACAGTGCGGATACTGAAAAGTGGAAGGGAAGGGAGGGTTTGCTGCAGCTCAGGAGCAGGCAGTGGGGCAGGCAGGTGTGCCCGGGGACTGGGCACTTCTTTGTCATCCAGCCTCTTCCTGACTGAGCTGCATGAGGAGTGCAGCATCGGGACAGCCTTCAAATCCCTGCTGAGGGCAGCCCCTCAGGGGATAAGGCCACAGGATGTGTGCTGAGCTGAACCATGAGCAGGAGGGTTCCCTCTGCTGAACGTGGGCTCTTCCCTCTGGGCTAGGGCAGATCCTGCCACTGCTCAGCTGTGAGGCTCTGCTTTCCCAAAAGCAGAGCAGCGCAAAAGGCTCAGGTGCTCTTTGGGAAGCCAGTGTTGCATGCCCTGCCTGTTTGAATTTTAGGAGGAGGTGTTGAGGTGTTGCTGAACCTCATTGCTGCTGATCAGGGTCTCACCTTTTTCCTGCACGTAACAACTCAAATCCCTCGTTCACTTTAGCGAATGGCAGCGTGTGTGTGATCAGCAAATCTGATTCGAATTTCTTCTCCAAATAGCTGGAAACTAATTTGGGGATACCTTCTCTCGGCTTCCAGCCTAGAAACAGGAGAAAGCAGCTGCATAAATAATGGGAGAAAGGCTGTTTTGGTAAGGCAGTGTTACTGTGAGGGTCAGGACTGAGCAGCCACTGCTGGTGCCAGATTCCTGTGAGAGATTTTCTGCTCTTTAGGATGAGTGGGTTACTGTGTCAAACAGGTGGAGGTTTATTTGCATGTGTCATGCAAATGTTCAATACAGGCAATGCAGTGCTCCTCTTTAGTTGTCTTTTACTTGAAAAACCTCTTTTACTATGATTTTTCAACCACCATGAACAGAAAACCTGAAATATTTAGATTGTATTCTTAAAGTTACTACCTCCAAGCAGAGTCCCCTTCCAGGTACGGCCAGTCAGCAGAAGCATGGGATCAATGGAAATCTTTGAATCCGTTACCCCAACCATCACACAGACACCAGTGCTCAGATTGCAGGAAGCCAAGGCAGCAATCTGATGGGACAGGCAGGAGAATTAGAGAAAGCCCTGATGAGTTGTTCAGGGGAATGCTCTTCTTGTGCCATCTCCTGCTCCTCCCTGGTCATCTGAAACACACATCCCCCCTTGCGGAGCAGGCATGGAGAGCTCGTGGCATCTTTTTTGTACACTGTTTTATCCCCAAGCCAACAGCCTGCCTTTCTGCATCCAGCAGTGCAGGCAGCAGGCAAGGAACTTGCCATGGGGATGGATTTTGCCCTGAGAGGAGCCTGTGATGATCTGGCAGGGAGGACAGGTGCTGAAGTGTCACCTACCATGGTGTCCGCGTGCCCAATGACCTCAAAGGAGAAGTCCACGCCCTGCCCGGTCATCTCAGTGAGCACCTCCTGGATGGGCTTCTTGAAGTCTCGAGGGTTGATGCAGTCAGTGGCTCCCAGCTGCTGGGCCTTGGCAAACTTGTCCTTGTTGATGTCCACGGCAATGATGCGGGAAGCTCCAGCTGCCTTGCAGCCCATGACAACAGAGAGGCCAACTCCTCCAAGGCCGAAGACGGCACAGGTGGAGCCTGGTTTTACCTGCAAATGGCACCCTGTGAGTCTCCAGTGGGAAGAGGAGGAGAACGTTTCTTTTGCACAGGATTGATGAGGTTGTGAGGGTGGCCATGGGGTGCTAAACACGCCTAAATACCGACCTTGGCTGTGTTGATGGCAGCCCCATAGCCTGTGGAAAACCCACAGCTGAACAGGCAGACTTTGTCCAGAGGTGCTGCGGCATCTATCTTGGCAACAGCGTACTCTGGCACCACGGTGTATTCTGCAAAGGTGCTGACCCACAGGAAGTGATGGATCTGCTTCCCTTTGCAGGAGAAGCGGCTGGTCTTGTCTGGCAACAGGTTTTGTGGTTCAGAGAAACTGTGGGGATGTACATACATTTGTATTTGATTTACTAAAGCACTGATGGGGGTGTCAAACTTTTCATAAAGTCAACCCCATGTAGGCATAGGGGAACGCAAAGGAAACTCACTGGTACTTCTGGCAGAAGTTGGATTCAGGATTCCGGCAGAAGCTGCATTCCCCACACTGAGGGATACAAAGGGGGATCACTTTGTCTCCTGCAACAAAGTGGATCTCTGTTAGGCAGCTTTTGCTCTGCAGGCTCTCAATGCACGGCCTGTTGAATCACCTCTCCTGAGCTTTCTGAGGGCACAAACCTGCCATGAACCCTCTGCTCTCCTGTGAGGATGAATGCTCCAGGCCTCACTCGTCTGCATGAGGAACAGACTGGGAAAGTGGACCTGAGATTCAAGTGCAATGAGTGTGCACTCAGGTTTTTTACCACTGACTCAGGAGCAGGAGGGAGTTTCTGAGCTTGGCAGAGCTTTGAGGCCTGAATCCTGGGCCTGCATTTGAGTGTGTGTTGGTTACCTGGTTTCACAGAGGTCACTCCTTCTCCAATGCTTTCCACAATTCCAGCTCCTTCATGGCCTAGTATAACTGGGAATTCCACATTAGGCAAGGAACCTTTCAAAACGTAATCATCTGAGTGACAGATGCCAGTGGCCACAATCTGTTTGGAGAGGAAAGGTAAATGGTGATTTCTAGAAATAATCCATCTTCTGTTAGTCTCAGTTTGTGGAATGATTTTCCACAGAACGTCTCTGGACAGTTAAGGCCCATGGGTGGACACAGATCACTTGGTTATACCCCAGCCACAAGAAGAGCAACTCTTGCAAGGGAGAAAAAATTAGTGAAATGTGTTTTTACCTTGATCCGGACTTCCCCTGCCTTTGGGGGTGCAACTTCCACCTCCTCAACAGAGAGTGATTTTCCCGGGGCCCAGGCAACAGCAGCCCTGCACCTGATAACCTGAAAGCAACCGAGAGGAATACATTGCAGGGAAAGGTTTACTGTTGGCAAAAGGCCAAGACGGTTGTTGTACAATCATCACAGCCAGAGCTGCACAACATGTGTCTCGGCGCAAGGCAGCACACATTTCTAGAGCTACACAACTGTCCTGTGCTCTTTTCAGGGGGTTGCTGGTTGGGTGGGATGTGGTGAGAGAGCAGAAACGCTGGAGTACTCAGCTGTATGCGAAGCCAGACAATGTTCACTAAACACTAGCTTCGTGTGAAAAACAAAATGAAGTGACTGGTTCATCTGGTGTATGGGGCAGTACATGAGCACTGCTGCAGATTAAGGCAAGCAGGACAGAACGTGTAGTTTCAGTGGGCTGAAGCTACCTAAAAAGAGCTTACGAAACAGTCTCAGCCTGGCTGGCAACTGAATAATTTCTCTCCTTGCCAAAAGGATGTTTTGAGTGTGACATCATTTAAAGCCTTCCTGATCAACTCCAAGCAGTTTGGCCTCAGGAAAATGGAGCTTGCAGCTTGAAAAAGGGTATTGCCATGGACAAGGTTGAGTGCAGGAGACAAGGGCCTGAAGAGGGCTCCACTGACGAGCTACACTTGCTGCCAGAGCAGGAGCACAGAGTGGGATTGAGCAGGAGGGTGCTTTTCAGAGCAGCACAATTTCATATTTTGTCTCCTGAGTGGGTGGGCAGGACAGAGGGGGAATGCCCTACCTAACGCAGGTCTGGACACGTGCAGTTGTCCAAAAGCAGAATCTGGTAAAATTCGCAGGGGTTTGGAAGCAGTGAGAGAGTGAGATCAGAGGAAAGAGGAGGGCACACGGAGTGGTGTGCAGGCTGAGGTTTTTGCAGCAGATTTCATCAAGAGCAGGGCACCTCGAGAAGGAGGATGGGAAATGCGATGTCCTTACTTTTCCCGCAGTGGCCATGTGGTCTTAGCAGAGCCGTGTCTGTCGCTGTCGCAGGCAGGAGGGAAGCTGCTGCCTCGGCGTTGCAGAATCCCCCAGGCGTGCAGCGGGAGCAGTGCGGGTGCGGCACCGTCGCTGGAGAGCGCTGGTTAATCTGTGTGGGATGCTGGACCCTGAGGAGCTCAGGGAGTGCTGAGGGGCGGAGCTGGATAGCGGCAGGGGAATGGGTGGCAGCAGAAGTCCTCCAGGGAGGGGTTTATCCATGACTCGGAACTTGGATGATTGCCTGCCCTCTGCGCCTTAAAGACATAGAGTACTCGGAAAGGTTTTTTTTTTCCCCTCCAATTGCTTCCGGCAAGTGTGGAGCGAGAGATCTGCTGAACTGCTGGGGCTTCCTTTGGCGTCACCTTTTTGCCACGTTGGAGCATTTGACCGGGTGGCCATTCACACCACAATATTTGCAAAAGGATTAAAAATTTAAAAACCCACAACAAAATAAAACAATTGGCAGTAAAAATTTGGTGTAGTGGACCAACTTACATGTTCTCCTGGGTTGACGCTTTAACTGTCTGTGTTATTGCTGCTATTTTCACCAGAGCAGTAAGGGGGGAGTCTGTCAAGAAAGGATTTTTTTTCCGCAAGGACACATTTGCATCACTTCTGTGTAACCAGATTTGTGGGTTCACTCCTTCTGGGCTCTTCATGTTCCCCCAGAGCTGTTTTCTGCTGTGGCATTGGACAAGGTTATGTATTGGGGAGACAGGATGAGCAAGAGCTTGTTGGAGGACCAGGCTAAGATGGGCACTGTGTGCATTTGGGAACTGCTTCTGGTTTTGGGAGGCTGTCAGCCCCATGCTTATGTGTTCAGTGGATTGCCTGCAGAGGTTTGTGTTGGTGCTTGCTACTGAATGTCCCAACCCTGGTTTATGGGCTGAGAGGGAAGGCTGGTAGCAGCTACAGGACTGAGAGTTGGCAGGCCAAGGCCCCAGCTCTCAAGTTCCTTGAACCCATCTCCAGCTTCAGAGATGCAGCCCAGCTGCTCTGTCGAGTCCTCTGAGCTCTTGCACAGAGCATGGCATCCCTGTGGTGTGACAGTGGTCCCAGCCACATGGAAGTACTACTTGGCATTCAGTTCCCCAGCCCTGCTGATCAACCCAACCTCTAGGAGATGACATACTCCTGTCTTGGAGGTGAGCAGCTGTCTCTAGAGCAGACATGCACTTGTGGATCATTTTTATTTGTATTTCAAGTAAATAGGAATGTTTAGCAGTTTTTCCCAAGAAATTTCTACTTTTTCATACATTTGTTTGCACACCTCTGGAAGCCTCAATCAGACCATGAACCATGATGATGATATGTAATTTCCCAGGAATAAGGAGTTTTAGAATGAAGTTTTAAAGTTTTTCAGTATTCAGCCTGGTCAACATGCTGCATTAAAACTAAATAAATCTATCATGACTTCCAGTATGATTTATGTATCTTGTTAGAGAAAAAAAACCGTTCACTTGTCCAGAGCAATGTTTTTTCACTTGTCCAAAGATGTGATAACTCCTGAACAAAACATGGGCTTGTTGTCTCCCAGGTAGCTGTGTAGCACAGTTGTTTTTATTACTGGGATCTGTGGCCTCCATCTGATAACCTGGAAGCATTGGAGGGAATTATGTTGTTTGGAAATGATCATTTGGCTTTGATGCACTGTCAGGGAGCGTGATCTTAAAAGCATGTGAAAATAGAGCTGCCCACTGGAGCATGTGCCATTTCCTGGGGGTGTGTCTGGGTGGGTGGGATGTGGTGGGAGAGCAGAAACATGGGAGTGCTCAGTTGTACACAAAGCCAAGTGATGTTCAGTTAAACACTGCCATAGTCCGAGGTCTGAGGAAACACCATTTGAGCTTTGTCTGGTAGTTAGTTTCTTGGGAAATTAGTGGATTTTTCATGGTGTCATCATGTGCTGGTGGACAGTTGGTGCTCTGATGGGGCATGTGGTCTCTACTAGCTCCCAGGAAAGCTCCTAAATGGAAGCTTACACAGAGTTTGTGCATGAGCTGTCCAGAGCTGTCCAAAGCTCCTGGACTCCCCTGGAGTACCTCAGAGCCAGAGTCATTAGGAAGGGCTGTCAGAAACCTTCTGTGATTGTATATTGAATTCCTTCCCAAACCCAGGGTTGGGGGGAGGGGTGGTGGAGGTTTGTTTTCTAGGGAGCTCTCTTTGGAGGTTCTCCCCTAGTCTGTCCTAAACCAGGACACCAAGCTATAAAATCACACAAACAGATTCATCTTCAGCTGAGTGTTGATGAGGGTCTGCAGGGCAAAATACACTGGGAAAGTATGAACTTTTTGTTGTTTCCCAGTCAGAATACACTTCATTCCTCCATGTGAAGACAGATCTAGATGGCTGCCTTATAAAATGTCCCTAATAACAATGATTTAATGAGTTTATTATTTTGGACTTCAGCAACTATCCTACTAAAGATACTAACAGCTGGCGCTTACTATGCTTGGCAGATGACAACCACAAAAATGGGCTTTATATCATCCTGAAGAGGATAGAAGTGAGGTTTGTTGTACTTTAGCTCTTTTGCACTGACAACTGAAGTTCAGCTCTCAAATTTTATGTAAATTTGACTGAAGCTCAGCTCTCAGTTGTTGTGTAAATTTAGTTTGTAGATGTGTTTAAAGATCTTCATCAGTTAAACTGTAATCTCTTGTCCTCATATCATTAAACTAGCTGGGCCACTCAAAGACTCTTTCTGCTGACACAAACAGGTAAGTCATCAGTAGCACAGTCCCCTTGCTTCACAGGTTTTTCTACCCAGCTGCCACGTGTGTGCATGTCTGCAAGCTCTGATTAGTCCATGCTAAAGATACGTCAATGTTGACCATATTTACCAGGATAGAAATAGCCTCTTTTCCTGTTTCCACATTGCAAATTCAGAAAACGGTAAGATGCTTTATGCTTGAGTTGTTGCAAACTGTTACCAGTCACCTGTTTCTTCCCATTTATTCTGTATCCATACTTAAGAAATTAAGAAGCCTCCCCTTTATGTAATGAAAGCAAAAAACAATAGTTGATGCACATTCGTATTTCATCATACTGCTTCCCAAATGTGAGAGACACTTGTATAAATTGGCCAAAGGTGTAAAACCACACTGATCAACCTAAAACAACCCCAAAAAAGAGGCATAAAGGTAAAAAAACCTCAAAAACACCACATACAAACCACAACACAGAACAACAACACACCAGTTTTACACAAAATCTTTGAGAGTGTTAATCTGGTAAAATACTGAGTGGTGAAACATTGTCTTAGGTACCTAAGTCTATGATTTACTTAATTTTTTAATTCAAACACATGGTCAGCATAAATTTTAATTTCTGCTATATCATTCCTTGCTTATTAGGCACTGGAATGTTACAGTCATTCAGGATGGATTCACAGTTCTAACCTACAGTTTTACTATGCTGAACTGCATGTACAAATCTCTTAAGCTTGCAGTGTTATGGAAGCCTAAAGAAACAGCTTCCTTCCTTTTTATTTTATTAAAAGATTGCATATTATAAGTAATTTTAAAAAATCCAATCAGTGTTTTTATAACACCTGTGACAGGAGCAAGTCCTGTAATTCAGGACTATAATAATAACTGGCTATTAAAAAAATTGCAGCACAATATAAAGGATTATAAACAAGAATGAGGAGAAAGAGGTAGAAGGAAAAAGATGGTTTCATTTATAATTTCTGTGCTTGAATTATGGGGTTTGAGCTTGATCCTTTTATTCAAAGATAGTGGTAGATCTTTCAGGAATGTCTTGGTTTTCATTTCATATAAGTTCTATTGGAGGGTGATGAAGGTCATACTGGTGCTGAGCCATCTGCTGCTTAATGTCTGGGAATCCTAAAACGTCAGGACACTGCGGATGCTGCAATACAAAATGATAAGTTAGTGACTAGAAAAACCCCTGGGCTGACACCAGCAGAACACTGCTGTTTTCTCTGATAATCTGTGCTATGGCTGTCAAACAGTAGCACAGATTCCTGGGGCCGGGGCAGGCACTCCCTGCCTGCTCCCGCCCCAGCTTGCAGCAAAATGACAGAGCGGATGCCCAAACTTTGCTGCAGATGTAGAGAACAAAATTCACAGAAGACTCCAAAGCCTTCACTGAAAAAGCCCAGGGCTCCTGGTAATTAATTACCAGCTACAGCCTGAGAAGTTCCTCAGAGAGGGGCTTAGACACATCTTTCCACTTACAGGGTAACTGGTACAGCTTATTCTGCACTGTAACACTGAAGTATTATACTCTGTAAAAATGATCAGCTGCAACGTGCCTCCATCTTCAGGCTGACTGTCAGTATCCTAGCAAAGCTGCTGGCATTTCTGTCCTCACCACTTTCCCATTTGTTATACTAAAAACTAAAACTAACACTTATAGCCTATGTAAAATAAGGACAGTCAAAAAAAGAAGTGTGTGCTGCATTGTTAGAACCTGAGAACAAACCTCATGGGCTGAAATTCTTCTATTACTTGCTTTTTATATTCAGAGCAAGTAATATCTAAAATAACTGTTCGAAAATGACAATGAAAAGAAAACATGAATGTAATTCTCCAGACTTTGTAAGTTATAAACATCTAGAACTTTCAAAAAACGTAGTCCCCACACATACTAAGATATACAAATGTTTTTCCTCCTTCTGCCAAGGACAATTTTCAATTCCTGTGGTGAATCTTGTGAAATGTCTCTGTCAAAAAAGTGTTTTCAATTTCAATACTCTATGAAAACAGTCTGAGCTGAATTTTCACAATATTTGAGGAAAGCACAAGAGCTAAATTCTGAGTTTGCAGTGTATATATATACCAAGTACTTTCCTTTTTAAAAAGCTCTGAAGTTCCAGTGGCTTTAGGACCAATTGGACTGGGACTCTGTTCCCTAACTCACAAAAGGAATAGGCTATTTCTATTTCTGTGTTCCTGCTCCTCATCCTGAAATGTTTCTTGGAATATGATGTAGTTAACCCTTGGCAGTTTACAGTTTGGCACTCCCATGCTCACTTGGTTGTGTGCTTTTTTCCAATGGGTACTGGGAAGAGACTTCCTCGATTGTGTAGTCTTTTCTCCCTCTGACACCCAGTGTCGCTGCTCAAACTAGAATCTGAAAGTTCCTCTGCAAGAGCCCACTGCATTTCAAGAGCTGAAGGTTTGCTGGGTTTATTACTCTGGCTGCAACCCCTGGGAACACACTGGGAGGGATTAAGGGGCATGCTGGGCTGTTGTCCCCATTCTCCGCTGTGAAGTCAGACTTTGTCTTTCCATACAAGTCCTTTAGGTTATTTATACAGAACCTTTCCAATGAAACAATGTTTACCTCTTTCCTGTCCTTAGAAGATCAAATCCTTCATTGATCTTTGTCCAAGGTAGTGTGTGGGTTATTAATGGGTCCAGAACAAATGTTTTCTTCATGTAATCAGCAACCAGTTTGGGAACTGCATCTTTACTCTTCCAGCCTGAAAAAAACCCCACAAAAATGCATAATGAAATTAAATGCTTCTGAAAATACATAAAACCCAGGGCAGCTTAAATTTTTAGATAAACTTTCTGTAGCAGAGTAGCAGGATGAAATGTGGCAGCATGGTTTGACCTTTGTAACACGGTGTGCCAGCAGGAAATGTGGGATAAATTGCACCTATTCCACATATGACAGCAGAAGACCAGTACAAATGTCAGTCTTTACAGAATTCAAACTTTACCCCACATTAAATACTGTTTCAACTTAATTACATTTCATACAAAAACCAGAGTGCTGACATCTGTGTTGCTAAGTTGAAACTTGATTGTCTGCTCAGCACTGGGGAGTGAGTGGTGGATGTTTCTCTCTTTTCTGACAAGCACCACTAGATAAAGCTGTCATAAATAGTAGGATGCCCTTCCAGAGGAACCTCGTTGGTCTCTGCTATTTTATTCAGGTGTCTTTTGAATACATGGGAGGAACTGGTTATGAGTGAGAAAACCTGTTGTTGGAAACAAATTTTCTGTGGCCTTTGTGTTGAGTGAGCTAGGACTAGCTGAGTGTGGGACTGCTGAGAGAGCTCCAAAAAGAGAAAAAAAATGGAAGGGACTGTTGACAGCTGGCCAGGGACTAAACTGGGGTCTGACTTCTCTGGAAATCAGCTGAATATAAGCCCTGATGTCCTTTAGTCCTGATTCTCCATCTCTCCTGCTGTTTCTCCCTCTCTTTCTATCCCTCTTATTCTCCTTTTTGCACTTGCTCTCTTTCTCCCCTCCCTCTGTCCTCTCTCCCTCTTCATGATTTTCTTGATTTCCTCCTTTATCTTCTGTCCTTTATCTCCTCTTATCTCTCTCCTTATCTTTTTTCCTCCTCTTTATTTTTATCCATCCTCCTCCCTCCCCTCCCCCTCATTTTCTTTTTGTCTTTTGCTTCTCTCCCTTTTTTCTCATTTCCCCCTCTTCTTTCTTCTTTCCTCCCTCTTTTTCTCTGTTTTCTGCCTTTTTATGTCTGTCTTTCTCTGTCTCTTCTTTTTTTCCCTTTCTTCCCCCTCCCTTCTTCCCTTTCTGTTTTTTTCCTTTCTTCTCTTGCCATTCACTAACAGTTCCCATAATTAATTCCTTTTCAATTTCTTTGTCAGCTAAATAGCCATCAATACATCAATACCAATACAATTACTTTTAATAAGACAGCCTAAGCAATCAATTTGATATATTCTGTTTCATTCAAGATGATTTACAAGTTTCTCAAGACAGTTAAATCACGTCTTTCCAAGTCCTTACCTCCAAAGACGGAGCCTTTCCAGCTGCGACCAGTGAAGAGGAGCATGGGATCAAACGTGATATTTTGTGCTGTAGGGGGCACTCCCACAATCACACTGACTCCGTAGTTACACTGGCAACAGGCTAAGGCTGCAGTCTGCGTTAGAAACAGAGAGACACCCAGAGTCAGGCAAGATTTGCCCTTGGGGCACCGAAGTTTGAACTCCATCTCCTCCTCTCAGGGCTCTGCTTGCAATTCATTTTTTGTAACTGAAACCACATAAAATTGTCCATTGCATCTGCTCACACCATTGTATCTGCCCTCACTAATTAAGTATATCCTAGCCCATTTTGTCTAAACTGTTAGTGATAAGCCATTTTTGGAGAGCAGATAATGGGCTGTGTGAAATGTAGCCACCCTGGTCTGGCCAGGGCACTACAGTGAAGTTCCCTTTCCTAAATTTCTGAGTGTGCTTCTGTCTCTGCATCTCAGTGGCCGATAGCTGCACTTAACAGGTTTGAAGTTAGCTTGGTGCTCTGCCAGTGGCTCCCAGCTCCTCCTCCTCAGTACTTGGTGGCCTGGTGACAGAGTGCTAACAAGCTAATGCCTCACGTCACCCCATCTTTTGGTTGCATACCATGGTATCTTTATGGCCGATCACCTCGAAGGAGTAGTCCACACCCCCGCCGGTCATTTCAATCAACACTTCGTGGATGGGCTTCTTGAAGTCTCGAGGGTTGATGCAGTCAGTGGCTCCCAGCTGCTGGGCCTTGGCAAACTTGTCCTTGTTGATGTCCACGGCAATGATGCGGGAAGCTCCAGCTGCCTTGCAGCCCATGACAACAGAGAGGCCAACTCCTCCAAGGCCGAAGACGGCACAGGTGGAGCCTGGTTCCACCTATAATAAAAGCCATGTAAACATGGCATATTGTTACAGGCTAGGGAAAGTACCACGCATTTCCTCAATATCAACATGATTTCACTTAAGCCACTTCTTGCAATTTAGAGATTACCTGCTGAGAAGGAATTCGCACATGTATACCTGCTAGTGCAATAGCAATCTATACTGTTATAATGCTACATGTGACTAAGAGAAATTGTCACTAAAATACATTTCTGAGACCAGGTTTTCATTATATGTCTCAACTTCAGGTTTAGACACACCTTTTTTTAATGATGCTTTATATTTCAGTGGTGGAAAACTCACATTCATATATTGCTACAATTGTGAATGTTGCCTATATAGGCCTCTGTGTATTACTAGACTTCAGTTACAATAAAAAAATGAACTCTGTTGTAACATTTTTCTAGGGGTGATAAAGCTATGAGGAAAAGCAGTATAGATGGTAATAAACAATTTTACTGGATTTTGAATTGAAGACTTCTGAGTACCCTAGAGACAGAATCTGAAGCAGGCAAAGAACTAGTATCTTCTTTCCACACTGAACTAAACAGAGTCTATACCTTCTGGCTGCCATGCTGACAACCCACTTGCAGGCTACACAAGCTTGAACAGATACCATAAAATATCAGAAACACCCACCACAATATTTACCTTGGCAGTCTGCAGAGCAGCCCCGTAGCCAGTTGAAAATCCACAGCCAATCAGACAAACTTTTTCCGGAGGAGCAGCAGGATCAATTTTGGCCACAGCAGATTCATGCACTACTGTGTATTCAGTGAAGGTACTTGTACCAAGAAAATGGTAAACTTCTTTTCCTTTACAAGTGAATCTGGTGGTGCCATCAGGCATTCTTCCAGCACTTGTACCAAGGCTGTTTGAAAGATGATCAGAAGTAATGGCAAGTGAAATTTATTGTTTGTAGTCAGTTTTGGATAAATTCAAATCAGATTAGGGTTGTAAGTAATCCAGGAAAACTTACTCAGTTTTACTGCACAGGTTACCCTTGGTGTTTAAGCAGGTCTTGCACTCCCCACACTGTGGAACAAAGAGTGGAATAACCTTGTCTCCTAGAAATAAAACAGTGATGACAGAGGATTAAAAAAGGCAAACAAGAAGCATGCAGGTAAAAACATGAAGCAAATGTATTTAATCCCCAGGCAAATATGCACTAGGTTTTATTTCCTTCTGCTGCATTTGTAACATGAACCATCTCTTTCTGTTTTATATAAAAGACATAATTAAGGCAATGTTATGACAACTAATTTTGGTATGCAAAATTTCTGGTGTCCTTCCACAGAACTGAGTCAGACCTGTGTCACGAAACCATGTTATTTACTGACACTTCTGAAGTATTTACTCAGCAGTTTATTGCACTTTCTGTGTAAAAAGAAGGTAGTAATACACCTTCTTTCAGTAAAGAAACTGAGATAAAAATTGATGTCCACTAGGACAGCAGACTGGAGTGCCAAGATAACAGGGCTGTAAACTATGCATACAAAGAATGGGGAATTAAGCATTATTTTGCCAGTCCTTTTGAGCACCTTTGCTATATAGCAATCCTATTACTGTTGCATTGAGTAAAGACAGGTAAAATATTTGTCTGAGAAGCAGTGGCACACACAGTCTAAGCCAGCATCTCTAATTCTTTAGCACAATTATGTGATTAACAAAGTAGCACATAGCTTCCCAGTGCAATTTTTTACTCCTATGCAATTTTCACAGCAATGATACATGGTAAATACCTAATAATCTCTAAACCGGTATTTCCTAATATATATCAGTTTATGATTTGTCAGTTCTAAAATGTGGCTAATACTCGACACATTGAAAGTCAAGGGAAATTTTTGATTTCCACCAAAAAAGAAAAAATACCTACAGAACATTAAATCCCCCACTACCTCGACCTTGATTTAACTTAGAACTGTGATATGGGCTTAATTATTGTTTTGCTAAAGAAACATTGTGCAAGTTGAAGCCTTTTTTTCAGAACCTGGAGGCATAAATTAAGCAACATCTGAGACGTGATTTTGTGCATGTATGTGTTCAGGCCTGCTATTTCAGCTCACCTGGAAACACGGGGCAGCTAGAATTAGGCAACAGAGAGATTTATGAATCCAGACATAAGAAAAAAAGCAGCTAGAGGTGTCACTGAAATTTGCAATATGCATATTTGTTTAGAGTTAAAGCAGAAATCTCTAATAAAATTTTTTGTTATACACACCAACCATCTTTGGACAGACTTCATACTTGTCAGTATGGACAAAGACACTGGAAGCACACAGGTGTTAAAAGTAGGCTACTCAGGTATAACAAACTGCCTGGAAATTGAGTGATTTCGTGTAGATTATTTTCACTGCATATTTTCTCTTAATAATTTAGGCCTCGTTAGAATTTTTTTGGTCCTATAAAAGTGTAGAGGAATCCCATCTCATCTTGCAGCAGCTGGCTGAAAATTGTCATCTTTCACTGACTACCCACGTACTGTGGTTCAAAGAGAATGTAGGGAGAGGAGCAGCTGGTCCAGATGAGTGTCCTCAGAGCAACCCAGCCCTCAGGGAGCAGTGCTGCCTCACCTGCACTGGTGCTGCCCACATGCAAAGCCTGCAGCAGAGTGAGCATCCCAGTTGTGCCCTGATGTTTTTAAAGTGAAGTAAGACCTAAGTTCTGGTCAATTGAAATCAATGGATTATTTAGCTTTTAGGAGAATTAAAAGGTGCTTTGCTATGTTTGTCATCTGGTGCTTTGCTTTGCCTTATTCTTGAGAAATGTGAGCTGCATAAACTGTGTTCAGAGAACCTGCAGCTAATGCCTGATTTCATATGAACAACAGCAATGACTCTATGTTCTTAGTCCCACGGCAGGAAAAGCACCAAGTAGGTGGAAAGCAAGCTGCAGATGTTTTTGCCAAAACCAAAAGAAATTGAGTAGAAAATTCTGAAAGTAAATCAATATTGGAGACACAGAAAGGCGTAAACAGTAGGTTTATATCCTTTGAGGTATCATTGAAAATATTGAAATTGGAATATTTTCCCATGCAGTAAAATTACTCACAAATATAATAATCTTTGACTTAAGGAGGAGCCTGGAAACTCAGCACAGGGTTTGTTTTCAGTGCTGTTTCATACCTGGTTTGACTGAAGTCACTCCCTGCCCAACACTCTCCACAACACCAGCTGCTTCATGCCCAAGAATTATTGGAAAAGGCATAACCAGTGCACCAGATATCACATGGTCGTCAGAGCGGCAGATCCCAGTGGCCATGATCTGATTCACAGGAAAGAAGAATATTTCTGCATTTAACTATGTCAGGTGATATGCAGAAGTGAAATTACATTCTACATTTGGAGAAGCCACTTGCTTCTCTCCAAAATCCAATATGCACACAGTAAATCTACAGGTAAAACAAATTTAGTTGTCCGATTGAAGATTTTTATGGTATTTTTAGTCTTTAATCTACAGGGGAAAAGCTCCTTTGTGGATGTTTGCAATGTAGTACTGAGCTCTATAGGGAGTTGGATGGATTTTCTGCAGCACCAATGTTCTAGCAACACAATTATATAGGGAGAACCAAGTAAATTAAATTATTCCTAATATTTATATAGAAATACTTGAAAAGTGTGTAATATTATATAAATATTATAAAATTATGTAAATGCATGTTAACCATCACATAGAAATATTGTGTATATTTTATGTTTATTATATTTAGACTATATGACAATATATAATAGATATTTTATAAAAATGATGTATTATACAATGATTTTATAGTCTAGATAATTACATAATAATTATTTTATTGTACTATGTATATATTTAAAATATTTGTATGTTACATTAAAAAAATAAGCTACATAGTGTTTTATATGACATTTAGCCTTTTCTTGCAGCTACAACAGCACTATTTCTTTTGAAATATTTAGGTATGTTTACAACTTTTATTCTGACAAATGGATTTGTTAACCCCATGGGAGGGTTTGCCTCACGTCTGTAACACTTGAAACTGCTCAAAAATTAAGGCAGCAGCTGAATTCCACTGAGGCCAACATCCAGGTGAAAAAGGAAGCTCCCAGGCATAATGAGCTATTTCCTAGCACAGATTCAAACAAAGTAAAAGAAATTATCTTGCTCCATACTACAGGAAATTCTGATTTTTGCCTTGTGCCATAATTTTTTCAGGCTATTAGAAAAACAGATGTCAGTAAACAAAAAATACAGCCCTGAAAAGCTTTTTTTTTTTTAAAGAACCTCATTATCAAATTAAAGACTTTAAACAGGTTCCATAGGAGCTCACTGATTAGTAACTACTTTCTAGTAGAATGTTTTCTGACTGAGTTTTAAAATTTATAGAACTAATTCTGATTAAAAGCAACATAGAATGCAAGTCATAGGAGTTGTTTTAAATTTTATTTTTAATACCTTTATGCGAACTTCATGTTCTTTTGGTGGGGCCACTTCCACTTCCTCAATACTGAATGGTTTATTGGCTTCCCACAGCACTGCTGCCTTGCATTTAATAACCTGCAAACAGAGCAAAAAAACCAAGAATGGCACTCGCTTTTTCAAGTCACCACACAGACATCCATTCTGCATGTGAAACTCCTGCTCATATTTGTGGAGAAGAGAGGGAAACTACAGAGAAGAAAACCAAACCAAGCAACAAAAAAGTCAACACCAAAGGTCAGTGTAAGCCTATTTTTTCCCCCCACCAAGATCATGCCTGACTTTGCTCATATTTCTGTCACATTAAGTTTTAAGCTGCATGTGTAATAGTCTCCTAGGTAATAGGATACCTTACCAATTCTCACTGTTCCTTTGCTAACTTCCTTGGTCAATTTCTTTTGTTGTGTTGAATTACTTGTCTGTATTTGTATCTTCTTGAAGATGGCATAATAAATGATTTCACTTAGCAGGCTGTGATCAAGTCTGTATTGCCTAGAACTGTCTTTGTTGGGAACTGACAAAGTGCTAAAAATGGAATTCAGAGCCTAGTACAGATTTATAAACATTCTGGTAGAGCCCAAGTTCAGCCATGAGGTGACGGCTGAAAGGTCACCTGTGCAAACTGATGTAGAGGTACACAGAGGTAATCTTGAAGAGTCCCTTTAAGTGCAGTATTATCCACCATCAGGTACCCTCCTTCTCAGAAGGGTTATCTAACTCAGGTGGATTTACTACTCAGCTACCCAAGACAGGTTTTTTTTTCATCTCCTAGGCTGAAGTTTGTCCACTAACTCTTCAGGCTTTGTCCTGGTAATGACAGACCTTAGGGCTCCTCTGACCATCTACCACTGAGAGAAAAATGCCCTCAAGGAAGAGAAGAGCATTGTCTACAGGCATCCCAGGCTCTCCCAACAGGTTTCCTCCCTGCAAGCTCAATCCTAGTGTATTCAAAAGCAGTGGGATCTCTCTGTCCCCATAATTGCTGTTCCTCCTTGGAGGTGTTTAAAGATCTCATCCTAGGTCTTTAAACAACCCCAGTCCCTGAAATACGGTTTTCCTGGGTGACACACTATAAAGTCCTCAGTCATTCTGTGAAGTCTACTGGCTGCAAGTGTTCCAGTGGCATTGTCTTGAGAAGGAAGTGGAAGAGAGTCAAATTCAGGATGCAAGCAGTTTAGCACATGCATATTTATCTTGTGTGACTGGGACAACTTAACACTAGTGTGCTGCAAAATTCACAGGGGAAAACAACAAACAAACAAATTTTTACTATCAAAGCTTTTGAAGTAGAAATAATGTCTGATTATCCACAAACTGAAAACTGGTAACAAAGAAAATAATTACTAGGAAACACTAAACTTATGAAATAAAAGAGCAGACTTTCAGCAGCTAGACACAGAAGTGGGATGGGCACAATGCTTTGGAAAAAATGCCTCAAGAGATATTTTCAGTAAATTTAAATTTAATATGATTAGTAAAAAATTCACAAGTGTGGTCAAAGGTCGCATTTCAAAGGGCTCCAATTTACTTAGAAAAAAAAAGGCAGTTTATATATTTATATTGTATCCAGTGATGATTTCATGACTTGCAAAGCACATGTAGTGTTTCTAAGAACAAAGGTGGTCAAAAAGTGTGGATTGCCGAGAACAAACAAATCTCTTCTATAATTAGACATTAGTTAATTATGCATTGTTCTGTCTGCTTAGTCCCTGTGAGCTTTTACGGATTGTAACAGGATCCCACAGATGCAGCAACAACACACTATCACCCACTTCATCTGCTAAAACAAACTGCCTTAACAGTTTTTTCTCTGCTGGTAGGTTCTACCAGCCACCTGAGTTACTGTGGCAGGAGAGGGCAGGTGTAGAAACACACCCTTGTACAGGACAGAAGGACTATGCTGCTTGGTTACACAAATTGCACTATAACTCCTCTGTTATTCCAAGATAAACACAGTGAAATTGAAGCAATTAAGTTACATCACAACATTTCATTTACTGTGCTCCATCCAATGCTGAGCAGAGGACTGAACTTGGTGAATTTACCTACAAGTAAGCTACAATTAATTTTGCACTTGCAGTAACTCAGAGTTAAAGAGAATTTTTTTCTTTCTCTTTTGGCTTTAGAGTAGTGACGACAGCTGGCAGTAACAGCAAATGATCCTGGAACTATCTTAGGGCGCATTCTAGCAAGGCACATGCATTCAGTTGTTTTCCATTTATAGTTGTTTGTCTCTTAACCCCTGAGTATCTGTTAGCACCTCGCCAGCAGTGCACGAAGGAACATGTATTGGTATCAATACCTCCATCTCTCTTGTTATCTAATTTCTAGCAATGATGTAACTACTCATTGCAATCCCAACTCAGTATTGCATTGCATGTGAAATTTACTTCTGGTCTTTATTAACTAAAGTTTGAGACTTATTAATTGCATATTCAAATTTAATGACTGTCCTAATGCCAGAACAATTCACCCTGAAATTTAACAGTATTAGCTTATCTTCTTTTTAGAAAACAAGCTAATAGAATTATAAATAAACTAAAAATTAAAACTAATGTAGGATCTCAGAAGCAGATCTGTAGAGCAAATAAATACATTGATCTAAACACTTAGTACGTTCTATCATATTTTAAACTATCCAGTTGGAGATTAAAAGCAGTTTGCTAACCCAGACTGGATGTTACTCTTATTCTGGTGCTGTTACCTTTTGTTGCCTCAAATAAACTATTGCCTTGAACAGTTAACAACCATTTCCTAGGAAACTACAGCACCCTGAAAATAAAAGCAGCTCTTCTGTACCAGCTTCATCCTAACCTCTAACCTGTGCTATACCACCAGGACTTACAGCATCCATGCAAAGAATTGACATTTAAAAATGCATTACTCAGCTGCAGCAAAGAAACTTTCCTAATACAAACTATTGCTTACTTTGCCTGCTGTGCTCATGTTGACCGGTGTGTCTGTTTCGAATCTTGCCACTGCTGATTTCTTGCACCAAGAACTCAGTCACCCCCAGAGCAGCTGGGTTGCTGGGACCACAAGTCCTCTCCAGCACACTGGAAGCTGATTGTGCAAAGCACTCCCACAAGTGGACTGCTCTGATTTTCTAGCCAAGCCTCCCAGCTCAGAGTCCCACCCCTTAATCAGAAAAAGTGCTAGAATAAGAGTAAATACTCATCTGATGAAACCTTGCTCTTTCAGTGCTTCTGTCTTCCTGACTCCTTTGTCATGCTCTTCCCTACCCTTTTTTGCAGCCCACCTGTGGTTGCCCTTAACATTATGGGACAAAAGCAACAGCCCTGGCTGGAAGCTATTTCCCTTTTTCCACCTCCCTGGAAGCTGCCCTTCAAATCCACTACTCTCAGTGACACTGTAGGTGCAAAGAGAAACAGAGAGAGTGGCTCTTGAATTCACGGCAGCAGGGGCACAGGGAGAACGTGAAGGCTTTACTGGTGAACTTTGGTCACACTTTTGAGAGCTCAGCTCATCCGTTAAAACATGGAATTGTGCAAGCTGCTTAAGAAACATACACTGACTGTGTGGCTGTGGCTCTATCTGCTCCTGAATTCTTAGTTTTACAGTCCAGCTACTCATTAATCTGTTGGAATGGCTTTCACTTCACTGTGTCCAAGGACAACGTGCCAGCCACGCTGATGGGAAAACAAAAATCAGTAAGTCAGAAGTGCTGTGACAATGTTTTTTACCACATGCAATGCCCTGCTTGTTTTGTGAATGCCTGACCTGTTGGTTCCATCAATGCCCACAAGCACAGCCCCCATCACTGCTCACATGCCCACACACTTGCTCTCTCCTGGTACTACATGCTGGTGCAAGGGATTGGGTTGAAGTCAGCACTGCATGCCTTTCCCAGGGACTTCAAGCCTCATCTATTTTTAAATTACACCCAGCATTCTGAAATCAAGATTTTTCCTTCAAAAACAATTAAAAGAAAGATAAAATGCTCCATATAACCTGACTAGTAATTACTAAGTATAGCAGTCTCTCATGTTTACCTGTATGACTGTAATTAACTCAAGAAGAGATTGTTCTCTTCCCTAGTTGTGCTGGCTGCACTATTTCTGATCCAGGCCAGGATGCCATTGGCCTACTTGGCCAGCTGAGCACATGCTGCCTCATGTTCAGCTGCTGTCAACCAGCACCCCCAGGTCCTTTTCCTCCAGGCAGCTTTTCCTGTACCACTGCCTGGGGTTGTTGTTACCAAGGGCAGGACTTGGTCCTTGGCCTTGTTGAACCTCTGTGGTGGTTTTGGCTGGTGCAGAGTTAGCTTTCTTCACAGTGGCTGGTTTGGGACTGGGTTTTGGATTTGTGCTGAGCACAAGGGTGATAATGTAGGGATGTTTCTGTTATTGCTAAGCATGGTTTCCAGAGCCAAGGCCTTTTCTGCATTTCATAGGGCCACACTGGTGAGGAAATCGGGGGTGCATGGGAGGTTTGGAGGAGACACAGCCCAGACAGGTGACCCAAACTGACCAAAGGGCTATCCCAGACCACATGACATCATGCTCAGTATATAAAGTGGGGGAAGAAGGAGGAAGGCATGGACATTTGGAGTGATGGCATTTATCTTCCCAAGTCACCATTACACATGATGGAGCCTTGCTTCTGTTAATGTATTTATTGAAACATTTTTTGTTGTCTTTAATGGCAGTAACCAGATTAAGTTCTAGTTGGGCTTTGGCCCTTCCAATTTTCTCCCTGCAAAAATTCATAGCATCCTTGTAATCCTCCTGAGCTCTCAGCCCTTTCTTCCAAAGGGCACAAACTCTTGTTTTTTATTCTGAGTTTCAGCCAATGCCCTCCAGTCCTCTCAGGAGGTACGACATAGGGATTTACACTTCCTAAAATTGTTTGTATCAGAATGAAGTATTTCTAGTCCACACTATTCCTTGATGTTTATCTTTCTCCTTTCCTCCCTTCTTTTCCAATTGATGATTTTAGAGGTCTTTTCCAACCTTAACTGTCGTATGATTTTTCTAAGGTTCCCATCCCTTTTCCTTATTGGTTTATTTCTCAGAACCCTTTACATTTCCTTTCCCCTCAAAACTTTCCTTATATCTTTAACTATATGCATATCAAGGCCGTGACTTTTTTTCTCCAGCTGAGAATACTGGATCAGACAGTGGACCCTGTCTGCAGCCTGTGCAGGGATAGGTGCCTTGGTCTTCAGGCAGAAGGTGACAACAAAAGAGACTGCACAGGGTTCCAGTGAAGCATGAGCAGACTTGCATAACCATGTTGCAGGAGCTGCTTTATTTGCCTTGCTCTGCCGATTCCTGAAGATAAGTGAGGGTGAGGCTCCAGCTCAGGGCATACAGTGGCTTTGGCCTGCAGGGAAACCACAGTGCCGCCCCTTTACAACTTGCTTGCACAGGCCCACGGCTCAGCCCTTTGCCAGAAAATACTTAGCTGATTCCTAGACTCTCCAATTTAGGGCTGCTCACTATGAAGAGAATTTTTCTTCATGTTTATGTACATGTTGTCCAATTAAAATCTCTTCTTTCTGGTGACCAGTGGCATGATCCAAGGGGGTGGCATGAAGTTGTGTCAGGGGAGGTTTAAGTTGAATATTACGAAAAGGTTTTTCCCCTAAAGGCACTTGAACAGGCTCCCCAAGGCAGTGATCACAGCACCAGCCTGACACACTTCAAGAAGGGTTTGGACAGTGCTCTCAGGCACAGGGTGTGACTCTTGGGGCTGCCCTGTGCAGAGGCAGGAGTTGGGCTTTGATGCAGGTCCCTTCCAAGGGATCCCTTACAGGATAGCCTGTAATTCAATGGAAATATGATACATTCCTTTATAATTTTTTTATCTCACTTCATCCAACTGAACATAGTGCAGTAATATTCGCTCTCCAGTGATTTTATTAACCTCAGCAGATTCAAGTGAAATGTGTGTCAGAGGTTGAAGATAAAGAGCATACTGGAGGTGTTCATGGCTGGTGAGCTTGCACGCAAAAAAAGTTAGAAGCAGTGGGCAAAGGCCTGTTCTTGCAACTCCACGTTATCTTCACTTGGGAACTGTAACTTGGGCAAATGTTATTGAACATTGACCATGCTCAGCAGATTGTAGCCATAGCTACCGTTTCTGACTACCAGGCACTTGTAGGGGAAAGTGGTTCTTTACTGCCACTTCACAGGCAGCACAGCCTGCTTCCCACTCCCTACTCCTGCCAGGGCTGAGCAGGCTTGCATTGCTTGCTTGTCTGAAGCAGTGCATGATGTTGACTCCAGGTGAAGAGAGCTACTGCTTTCTGAAACAGCTTTCTTTTAATAGAAAATTAGTTCTGCACTGTACCTGGCTCTATTTAACAGAAGACTATTTTAACCACAGCTCAAGCGACCTAACTCTTTACAGAAAAAACCCACAAACTTTTAATGGCAGTAAAGCATCACAGATTTTACTGACAACTATACTGTTCTGCAAATAATAAAATGCATACTAGCTTTAGCTTAAACTTTAGCATTTTTAAAAATAGGTTACTTCTTCCTTATCTACCATGTTGATTTTTAAGCTTACTAACGTACCTTTCTTTTTTTCAGACAGTGACTTAGCTGTTAAGAAAATAAACCTTCTGGAGGGTGTTTAAATTGAAAATCTGTAATTTCATTCCACTGTGTGATAGCAATTTCCAAGTTACCCTCTTATGAGTTACTTAGTTACTTCTGAAGAACTTGATAACACAAAAGCTCTGACATACATGTTAGTAGAAGATAAAAACAAAAGAGCAACATTTCTGAAGTCCCACCCTACACAGTATAGAAGCTGTGACTATCCAATCTCTTTGTATTCTTCCACCTGCACGTTTAAGTGCATGTCCAAAAGATTAGATATACAAAACCCTGCAAGTGCTTATTATTAATGAAGCGCAGAGATTGAGCAAAACTAGCTGGCAGAGCAGGTTATGCCCTTCAAAAAGCTTAGGGATCATATCTGAAGATTTTACAAATGTGCGTGACACTACAGTGGAGCTGAATTAAGCACATATGGGATGACATCCAATTTTGTGAGAACATGAACAAAGACATCTAGAAATAAACACCTTTCCAAAACACACAGGGAATAAATCAACTGCTCACGGGACAATGCCTTATTCATTTTAGTAAGTGGAAAAAAAGCTAAAGGCGGGAGGTGCAAATTAGCTCGTGGGTTAAGAGCAAGTATTAGAAGAATTAGAAGGGGAAAATAATGTCCAAGGAGAGTACTCAATCAAGTATGAACACCCCCTTTTTAAATAATGCTTTTTCTTCCTTTTAGGTCTCTGGAAATATCACAGCCAAACAAGGCAAACAAGAAATTAAAAAGCACATCTTTCTTACACTACTTGAAGTAAAAATGGAGCAAAAGAGAATGAATATGAATCAAACATTTGATTATTTGCCTTTAGGATTGCCAGATGCTGTTGTTCCAGGTAACAAAGCTCTCTTCTTGGAAGAGAGACCATTAAGGTACACATTTCAAAGATGGGCCAAAGTTTATTCAGCTTTCGACTTGGAAATCAGACAGAAGTCTCTCTCTGCTTTTCAGAATAACTTAGTAACAAGAGGAATGTGTGCTTACTGATAGCTTATTTTAAAATCCTCCTGTAGAATAAATGGATACTTTACAGTAATATGAACCAATACCAATAATGGTACAGTGAACCTGTGATCTTCAGTGTGATCTACAGCACAGCCTGAGCAGTAAAAAGTTCTGTTTAAATAAAAAAAAACACTGGAACTCTTCAAACTTCCTTGACCTTATCCTCAAACTAAGGATTTTAGGAATGCCACATCCTGCACTCCTGCAGCTGACAGTCACATTACCCCAAGACTGCCCTGAGCACATGTGCCTTGTCATGCACACCAGATTTTGGAATGACCATCAGTGTGGATCCCCTTGGACAGCTCCATCCCTGTGCAGCATGCCAGTGTGCACTGCAAAACCCACCAGTGCTGTCAACTTTGTGACCAGAAGCCTCTGAGATGGGGCTGTCCAGAGAGGCTCTCTTCCAGTCAGATGCTCTTCTGCAGTCATTTCTAGAATCAAACACTATTGCTCCATAAGCAAACACAGGGTCAATGAGCATTTATTATGAAATGGGACATGTGGAAGCCAAAGCAAAGGCAAATTGACTTGAATCCAGGAAATGGACATGGAGGGGGAAAGTACAGTAACCTGCAGCAATACAATGTTTGGGAAATTGTCACAACGTGGATGCAGATGAACACTGCTGGGGTCCCTGACTTCAGAAATCTGAACCAAGGGGATTGAGGCTCAGTGGGAAGGGAACAAAACAACAGGATTACTTATGGCATCTTGCTGTGACCTCCCCACTGCATGTAACTAAGAGAAAGTTTGCCCATTCAGCCAGGTTTGACTTTCTGCCATATCCTCTTCCTATTTTCTGTTTCTTTCTTTTCAGATTCCTTGAGCCATACCTTCTTTATTGCCTTTTTAATGCTTTACTACACAGATTGAAAGACCTTTGGATGTATTCTGCTGCCCAGCATTGCTGAGCAATAGTTCTGGCAGTACCTGAAACTTTACAAAGCTTAGTGATGCAAGTCAGAGCTTTATGAAGCACAGCAATGACGCCTGGTGGTGAAACACAGGGATCCTGTTCTTTTTTCGAGCTTCTGTGCAGATTGTCTTTTTCATGTTCTCTTCAACATCGTGGTGGCCCAGGAACAAATCACATTGGAGGTCTCTTAAGTCTTGGTTAGACAAGCATGTCAGAGCTGATCTTCCCTGAGGACAGCAGGATGAAGCAGAGAACTTCCCAGTGTGTTTCCTACTGTTTCATTAACTTTGTACAGCTAAAGCTGGTTCAAAGAAAGAACTTTAAGAAGTGCACTAACACACCGCATGTAAATACTTATTTCTGTTAATCAGAAACAAATTTCTTGTCGTTTCATATTATAAAACAGGACAGTGATTTATCTCTGCTTCCAGTGCAATGCATTAGTGGGCCATGCCTGAACTATGCAAGTGACCATCTTGAAAATATTGAGAACAACAGCCAGGTCTGTAGATTGAAAAAGAAGAATGTGCTTTTCTAAGTAGCATGCCACAAGCCAGAACACCAGAGTGACAAACAGGGCTATAACTTGTATTTAATATGTAAATCCAAAATGAAAAACAATTAAAAGTCCTCATCCTCACAGTGAAGAACTTCTTCCTAAAATCCAATCTAAACCCACCCTCTGTCAGTTAAAAGCCACTCCCCTTTGTCCCATCACTCCCTGCCCTTGTAAAAAGTCCCACTACAGCTTTCCTGTAGCCCCCTTCAGACACTGGAAGGTGCTGTAAGGTCTGCCCAGAACCTTCTCTTCCCCTGGGCTGAACAGCCCCAGCTCTCCCAGCCTGTCTGCTGGAGAAGCGCTCCAGCACTCTGAGCATCTTCATGGCCTCCTCTGGACTTGCTCAAACAGGTTCATGGGCTTCATATGTTGCAAGCCACAGCTCTGGATGCAGCAGTTCAGGTGGGATCTCATCACAGCAGAGCAGAGCAGAGCAGGAGGATCACTTCCCTTGAGCTGCTGGCCATGCTTCTTGTGATGGGGGACAGGAAGACCAGGTGAGTGAGACAAGCAGTGTGTATGAACAGGCAGCAGGTACTGAGCTGCTGTGATACTGTGCAGTTGGCATGAGCAGCCTTTGAACAGCAACACACCAGACCATGTTTTCCTTCTATTTCTCCATAGACAGGTAAGCTTCAGATCTAAACAGCTGAATTAAAAAACACCTGTATGTGTGTGTGTGTGCATCTAATTTCACTGGTAAAGTTGGTAAGGCTGTGTTTTAAGTTGCACAACAATTCTGTAAGATGCTTTGGAACCCTTTCAGCATGTCTCTGAAAGTTCCCAGTTTGTCTGAGCCATCTGCTCCTACACTCTCAAACCTGGGTAAATGAGGCACATGTATGAAATGTTCTTAAGGAAACCTTGGACAGACTGAGGAGTCTTAGATCAGGCTTAATAGGTGTTACATGCATTAACATTCAGACCCTCAGCTGTAAAGGTGTAATTCCTTGCAATTTTACGCATTTCAGTTAAGAGAATCAGTGTAATGCATGCTGGGTACACTTATGCTGCCTTTTTTGTTACAGAAATTAAACCAGAAATGCTTTTATGAAAATGCTGAGCTAGTTTCTGCAACAAAGCACAGTTTTGTAAAGCCCAAGAAAAGCCCTGTGGAACTTCAGCAACAAACCATGATCGATCCTTTTAACAGAAGAAACTTTTCTATTGGCCTTTTAGAAAGTGTAGAAAGAAGTGCACTAAGTGTGTAAGTCATAACTAGTTGGTTGCCAAGTCTTTACAGACCATAGGGACCCACAGGGATCCCACTTGCAGTCTCCCCTTGAAAGCACTAACAACGAAGAGAGGAAGAAAAATGGGCACAAGGCAAGTCAGACTTTAATCAGCCCTCTGCAGCTCAGCAGACAGGAACACTTAGGATGCCATGTCCTCATGCTCTTGAGGCATTAGAAAACCTGTGTGAGAGGTGCACTTATTCAGGCACTGCAGCTACCTGGCTACTCCCTGGAGAAGAAAGGAACAGGCAGGCTCACAGGGCTGAAGCACAGCCTCACTTCCAAAGTGCCCACTTCACTACTTCGCCAAAGCACTAAAGTCAGTTGATGAATCAGAACATCCAGCCAAGACTAAGATTTTTTTTTTAAAGGAAAAATATTTGATAGACAGTACAATACATAGAGGATCATGTGATAACACAGGAATGCTGAATCTGAGTGACCTGTGAGGAAGAGTTCCTCTCTCCTGGTGTTGCTCCGAGCTGTGTAAATTTTGCTGAGGATATGAAGAAATAATCAAAAGTGATTGAGTCACCTCAGTGTGCACCATGTGCCAACCAAGGCACATGATTTGCACCTGTGCTAACACCCATCCCTCTCAAGCTCAAGCGTAAAGCACTGGCTTAACCCAACATTCATACTTCACCTACTGACCCCAGCTAACTAAACACAACATATAAATCAGGCAGTTCAGTTGATTGTCTTTTGAGATGCTCAGGAAAGTCAGAATTTTTGTTTGGAGTGTTCATGCACACTTTGCAGCAGGCACTAGTGGTACAGGTTTTGGAGCCAAAGGAACATTTGTCATCCATTGCTTTTAAGAAAACTTTTGAACAGAAACGGAGACAAGAATGTATACATTAAAATAGTAAGTACTAATGCACTTGGCATTTACACCCAATTTGGTATGTATAAAAAATAATATTAAAAAAATTAAATTAAACAGCTTCTCTGGGAAAAAATAAATGCTGCATTTGTCTTTTTTTTAAAGTTATTATATTGATGTTTCAGGGTAAAAACTTGCATTTAACTTAACCCTTCACACACAGAAACAGCTCTGGGACTACTGAGCACTGAGACAATTCAGCATTACAAGGGCTGCAGATGGTCTTTGAAGTAAAACTACTTCATGTCCCCGTTTTATTCCATGAACTCCATGTCTCATCTTTCCCATCATCTGATTCTGAAGCCTAGTTGCTGTCTGAGTCATTGTCTTCATCTTCTTTTCCAGACAGAGAATGTTTGGATGAATCATTGGCTTCTCCCAAAGGAACAGCCCCTTTCCTCTGTGGCAGGACACTGAAAAAGGCCTCCTTCCAGTCTCTCTTCTCCAGGTATGCAAGGATGATCTCAAACACTGCAAGACCAGAAAAGCCCATCAGCTCTTTTACAGGGTGGTAAGTGAATTTCTGATAGCAACACATCCCCAAATCCATCTTTACAGAGGTTTATGTGCATTCTCTTGGGGCATCTTCAGAGCAGAGCTGATGAAATGCAGGCAGGAACAGATTCTGCTACTACTGCAGCCCGAAGCCAAGCACACCCCAAGTCTCCAGCTGCATGACAATATTTCTCTCAGGGACTAAGACAAATACTTCAGTGTCACCAGTGCCTTCTGTATAGGCACCAATGCTTTCATATTCTTGACAGGAATCCTGCCATGGGTGCACTTTAACAAAGATTTTGACCCCTCCTATAATTAGCTCTAATTAGCTCTTCCTTTCTATATAAAGCAACAGTGAAAGATCTGATTTTAGAAACACGTAAAACCTTACAAATACAGAGGCTTTGATAATTTTTCAATCCCGTGACATCCATCCTCAAATAATCATTATTATAATGCAAATGTACACCTCATTAATATGGCACTTTCAGAAAATAAAATTATCATTGAGCAGTGTACTACATAAAAAATAAACTTGAAATAAAGCAAAGTAAGATAAGCTAAAGAATGTGAAGTGGGCACAGTAAAGACGACACCATGTCAAAATTTCCATGAAAGTCTGAGTAGGCTCCATTTTGCATGTATTTCTGTTTAATGACACTGACAGACAATCTAATAATAAAGCTGGAAGTTTAAAAGGAGCAGGATTCAAAGCTTGGTTAAACAACTGAATACTTCAATCAGAACCAGGAAATCAGGTAAAAATACATTCATGAAAATTCAGTAGCTGGGGTACTGCTGATACCACCTGAGGAGAGTCTACAGGTACTGAGGCAGTTGCTGCTGAACAAAGCTACTAAAGCAACTAAATTCAAGAAATATCAACATAATAAAACAAGGTTTAAGTATCTGAACTACAGTGCAGAGGGTTCGAACTGTGACTATCACAGATATATTCTAAAATAATGTAATTATTTTGTGATTTAGAACTTACCATGATTGACAGCTAACACTTTCCGACTGTTCATTTTGACAAAGTTTCCAAGTGGGAGCTGTGCATGATCAATTCCCTGCTCTACAGCTTTTTTGTAAGTAATTCCCTGGGGAAAAGATATCAAAACAAGTGGATTGAGAATTACTGTTTCAGATCAGCCCATACAGATCTACTACAAGTATCATTTTCTGGCAAGAGTTTTGCCCCTGCTGCCAGGATGTTGCTTTAGAAGTTGGTCACAAAAAGAAACTTACCCCAATTGGCCAGCACCTGCCTCAAGGGCTACCACCTCTAGAAAACTCACTACTTTCTATATCTGTGACACTGTGACCTGTGGTCAAAAGGATTGTAAATGAAACCTGTTCATGCAGCTGCAGCTCTAGAACCATCAGCTGTAGCCTGTTTTAAGGGTGAGCTTATGTCAAAGTACAAAGTTATTCAGGTTGTAGTCACTTGCTGGTTTTTCAGAGGGAAGAATAAAGGATAAGAAAACTCTGGAACACAAAACCACTGCTACCACCACAAGCGTTTTTCACAATTCTTCAACATTTCTTGGAATTCTTTTTTGAAGAAGTTTTATCATTATTAATTATGTGAGTTTACACATGAACAGCAATGATGTCAAATAAGGTGCCAAAAAAGCTGCAAAGAAACAGACCCACAGTTTACCTTGTGGTGATTGTGATCCACCAGTCCTCCAATCACATAGGCTTTCTTCTCATCAAGCTCTCTGAGAACATCTGGGGAATCTGAGGTAAGATATACTAGGTCTTCTTTCTTTATTAGCTCACTATAGTGCTCTGTTCTAATTTGGATATCCTCAAAAAAAGGTAGTTAAAAGAAGTTACATTCGACTGATGAATTCCTGGCCAAGCTTTACAGACCCAAGATGGGACTGGTAAAATAAATCCAACAGTATGTGGTCATTCCACATTCCTCCTCCACATTCAAATACATAGCACAGTGCAGACTATTTTTCTGTGTAAACAACCCAGTCCCTAGAGCACTGATTTATAAAAATCAACAGGAAATTTTCTGAAACCCCAAAAGAACTTTACGAATCCTTAAGTTCTTGTGATTCCCTTCAAACGTTACCATATTTCTCCTATGGATCCAAGTAATTTTCAAGTCTATTAAAAAAAGTGAACCCAGAAGCAAACACTTAGTTAACATTAATTGTTTGGTATGAGAAGTTTATGCTGAGCTCTCATGAAGCAGCTATTGCGCAAGAACTGCTGGAAACAGGACTGCTTTTATTTGTTCTAAGTGCTCTTCCTTTGAAGTTGTTGGAATAGTGGCTTAACAGGGAGTCACAAGGCAAGTCAACATGAGTTTGACCATAAGAGAAGCTACTTCTCTCCAGAACACTTCAGTGCTGAGAGGCAATGTGATGGAAGTGAAGGTGCACATGAGACAATCACATCCTGACTAGTAGGTCTTATTTTGGACAAGGATAAAAGAGCACTCTGAAGAAAGACAGCTGCTGGAACTGCCTAAATCAAGGAGTCCTGCTTAGTCTATCAAGAATGGAATTTGTTCAATAAAAATAAGTGACAATGGATCTGTGTGTAGCTTTTCAAGCAAAAATCAAATCTAGATTCAAGAGAAGCAGTCTTTGGCTTATTTAAGTTAAATCAATTAAAAGGACAAAAAGCTACACTTTTTCAAATATGCTATTGCTCACATGTATGAGAAAAACCCACGTGGAAAAAGCTCACGTTCTTCACAACTAACAATATATTAACAACTACAATCAAGACTTTAACTTGTTACAGAAATACTCAATTATTCACCTTCCAATTCACCCATCCTTTGTCATTTTCATTCATGTTGGTCTTCAACTGTCCCCCATGGCTGGTCAAGTAAAACTTAAAACAGAACAAACAAGAGATACAAAATACAGAAATGTCAATTTGTCATAATCTGTTTCCTCTCTTTCTACTCTTAACTGTTAGCTAAAACTCTTAATATTTTTTAGATGCAAGTGATACTAGGACCATATTCATATAGTTAGTGATACGTTTAAAAGACAAATTCAGACTAAGAGTGACTTTTTAAAAAATCTACCACAGCTAAAACCAAGGGTATCAACAGCCTCTTAGTGGCGCGCCTGGATCTGGCACTTTTCATCCACACGCACATACTGTTCCATATATAGGGATATCTTTATAACATGTGGGTGTTACAGTAGAAGTAATTTTCTTATGAAAGAGGCAGCTTAAATATTTTCTTTTACTACTACAGTTCTCATGTTTGGTACTTGGCAACAGCCAGTGTTCGGTTTGTTCAAACATACCTGCACAGGATGAAATGCCTTGCGGTTTTCTGCGTAACATCTCTGAATCTGCTTGTGAAGCTTCTTAACATCCTGTACACAACACAATTTGTTTCTATTTAGTCCTTCATACTGACCATCACAAAATGCTTTATCATGAGCCAGTGAGAAGCTAAAGAGAGAAAAAGAAACCTTTTAACTTGCACAAGTAACTACTCAGAGTGTGGGCATCAAATCCTGAGAGAAAAAACACCCAGTGTGAGGGGATTATGCTGACAAGGAGACACACACATCTTCCACACAAGTGAACTTAGACACCTCTATGCATCTGCTTGATTTACATTATTCTAGGAAAAAAATCACAGGGATTTAATTAACATAAAAAATTATTCTGAGGAATCAAACAGGTTTATCACTGTGACAATACTCAGTCTTTAACCCACGGGAAAATCCTGAGAACATACAGTCTATATTTAAGAAAATTTAATATACCTAGTTAATCTGAAGCTCCTTTTACCTTTAACACCATCAGGTCATCAAAGCTGCAGTCCACGATGAGGCGAAGCGTGCTAGGAACAACTTCCCTGCGCATGCACTTCCTGACATTCCCCTCACTGCTGGAATCCAATTTTGACTGACGCTCTAGTTTTCTCTTCTGGCGTTTTTCTTTTCGTTTCTGCCTAAGTAAACAAACAAATCCTCAAAAAGTGCTGTCAAATCTGCTGAGGTGCTGTGTTATGCACACAAATGCAGATTTCAGAGACAGCAACAACCACTGTCTTGGGAAAGGAACACCAGGCAGTCAGTGGGATAAGAATAACCCACCATCAATGCATTTGCAGCTACACTTTCTCTCAGCACAACCAAACAGAAGCTCTGTAGAAGTCAGTTATAACTTGTAGCACAGCACTTCATGTGTCAAATGTGGCTGCTTTTATTCAGTGTCTCTGTAAGATTCTCAAGTCTGACAGCACCGGGAAAAGAGGTGCAGCCCATTGAGAAAGGAACAAGGTCACATGTTCTGTCTGCCTTCTGACAAATGAAAAACACGCACGTTTGAATTCCTCCTGACATCCTCTTGAAGCTGAGGGACAATTCTAGTATGAGGAGGGGATGCTTACCTCTACGGCCTCTGCAAGTGCAGATGAAGTAGCCTGGGGCTACTGCTTTAAAACTGGTGTGGGAGAAAACCGGTTCAACTGCCTTGATTTGATGAAGCAATTCACAAGCAAATTCTGCTGACACGTCGTTATTATTAGCACTAAATATTACATGTGAACCATGGGAAGCTCCTTTGCAAACCATACCTCCGTAGATCTTTCTGTTCTTCCCACTGCTTCTGCTTCAACAGCTTCTTCCTTTGTCTCTTGGACATGGACTCAAGGCATTCTTCATTGCCTGAGCCTGCCTCCAGTCTCTCTACTGGATTGTCATTTGACTTCGCCTTTGCTTCCACATCAGGAACTTCAGGGAACAGAGTATTTTCCATTGGCACCTCTGGACTGTCTGTGGGTGTTTCAGACGACATTAGCTTTTGGCTGGGTTTTCTGACTTTTCTCAACACGTGCCGGATATTTCATTAAAAGCAGGTTTTCTGCTCACCAGTTCTCTAGGAAATAAAGTGATATGAGCGTCATTAACAAGATGCTCAACTAGAACAAGTACCACTCAATACCTGCTATAACCCTGAATAAAGAATAAAAGGCCTTTTTTGTTTAAAGCCTCTGCAAATAGTAACACAAAACATTCTAGAAAGATTATAATCTATATTCTGATAGTCTAAAATTCTGCCTGTTAGATCTGTAGGTAGTGAATAGTTTCTAATTAAAAACTTTGCCAAAGAACAACAGCATAAAATTAGGGAATCATACTGAACCAAATGTAATAGAAGAAAGCATTAGCGGTATGTGTATACAAACACAAAAAATTAAAGACGTATCTTGCAATATGACTACAGCAGCATGTTAGAGAAATGTAATTTTAAAATCACTAAAGCCATTTGGGGGGGGGGAAGTGTGAACGACCTGTACTCTTTCAAGATTAATTTTTATTTATCCTGAAAACAGAAGACACTGGACAGTAACAGACACCGGCCACTGTCAATAGACAAATACAACAAGTAAAAGGATGAACAATTGTTATTCAGTAAAACACTCTCGGTTCACATCAATTACAATTATAACCACTCCTTTCCAATGGCAAGCACGATGTTTCCGCACTGGCAGCTCCTCTGTGCTCGACATCCACACAATTCCCCAGGGACAACTTCACCGGAGAACACTGCGTCTACAACAGGCAGGAAACAGCAACCCCCTGGCTTCCTGCAGTGGCAGCAGAGACAGGAAACACATAGGGCACCACAAAACCAGCGAGGTTTTGCTGGCACATCCCGATTTCTCTGTCTGAGGGTGTTCACACACCGAGCCCTCGCACACCTCGCACACGGACACGTATATATACACGCGGAAGCACACGTGTATCTATACACGGACACGCCATAAGCCGCTCGTGACTGCAGAGGGCCGCCGCGGGCCCCGGAGGGCCGTGTCCCGCCCCGCCGGCTGGGCCGGGCGCGGTGCGGGGCCGCGCTGAGAGCCCCGGGCGGCCGCCATGCTCCCCCCGCCCCCGAGGGGCCGCAACGTACCCGCGAGCCGCCCCGCGCGCGCGCCCGGCGTGGGAGGGGGCGGAGCCCGCCATGCGCAGGCGCACGGGGGCGGCGATGCGGAAGTCACGTGACACCGCTGGGCAGCGCGCCCCCCAGTGGCGGGTGGTGTCAGGGCACACCCCCCCACTACCCCCCTCCTCCCGGCCGTTGTTTCAGGGGCTCCGTGGGGATAAAGGGCAGCGAAAAGGAAGGGAAAACCTTATTTTTATCTGATGGTTCTGATGGCACCGCTGAGTTCACGCAGGGGCCAGCGACGTATTTTTAACTGGTGGCATTCCTCAGGACAGATTTGTAGCTGCAGAGGTCCCCCGGCAGTGCCGTGCTCCCTCCGCCCCCGCAAGAGTGGTACGCGCCTTCGCGCCTTCTATTTTTAAAGGCCACCGACAATTAACTTTTTCAACTCCGGTGTCAATGCCCAGCGAAGGGCAGCGTTCTTTCGCCGCCAGATAACTTCATGAAAGAATGCTGCCCTATTACAGGAGTCGGTTCTGGAGACTGGGATTATATTCTATGGGAACAATGTATTTTGGGCAGCCTGAGTATGTAGATGTCTGTTTGCCCCTGGTTAACGAGGCACACAAAGTTAGCAAACACACGAGCGTGCGCTGCCATAATCCCCTTTTCATGCCCATCAGTGTTTATCTCAGGTTTCATTGGTGCCCGATATACACACTCGTACAGTTTTAGTGCTGGTTTCAGGTTCGCTACAGCTGTGTTGCACTCACAAAACTCTGTGGTGTCACTATAGTGAGACATTAACCTTTCAACTGCTGTTGGAATTTAATATTTACTGTAGTATTTGATCTAATTTGTGATTCCTATTCAGTGCATTACCTTAAAAATAGCTAGATTTGCATTTGCTGGGGTCTATTTAAAACCTCACTCACTTACTATTAATATCTTGCTTGACATGCCAGCATCACAAGAGTCCAAAAGCTCCAGTCTCCCTGTGGAGAATCCTTTGGTGTTTTTTGGTCACTGAAAGGCAGCAGGCAAGTAACCGATAGCAGCCCTTTTTTTAACAAAAGCAGATGACCTGTGACAAAGTCACATAATACTCAGATGTGCTTTTTCCTAGAATGAAGAAACTGCTTATGTAGTTTGTTTTTTTCACAGTGCACTCTGCAAAGTGTAAGTATTGCTCATCCAGCCCCGTGTGTCCTCAGACACCAACAGAGGGTAATGCAATGTTTTCTGATGTCTGCCACGTGCCAAGCGGTGACAAAGTGGAATTAAGAACTGAGCAGTTGCAGATGTTGAGAAAGAGCTGTCTGTCTAATTTCATTATTTTGATAAGGCCTTAATGTGACTTTTTCAAGATGCTGATCCCAGTGATGACTCACCCTCAACCCCAGCTACGGAAAGAACTAAATACCCCACAGCTTAAAGCTGCAGCTCAAGAGGCAGACCATGGAGAAGAAAAAAGATACTCAGGGGAGACTCGGGTGTGGACAATGACATTACTCCCTGTGGGCTGGGTCTCACTGCAGCACGCCTGAGGAAGGCTTAGGGTGCAAACCAGCTTTGGCCAGTGGCTTGGAAGGGCATCTCTGACCCCCTTCCCCCTGTGGCAGAAATAGGGGGATCTTATTCACCCAAAACCTGGGAGCTGGGGGCACACGGGCACCAGCTGAAGGGCAAAGATGCACTTGGGTACTTTGGTGATCACACCTGAAGATTTAAGTTGAAAAGCAAGACCTTTGTGCTGTTGCTTGAGAAGACAGAATGAAACATTTTGTTGACCTCAGAACATGGGAAGAAATCTCATTAGTTTTATTAGGCCATATAAAGATATGAGCCCTATAGTTTGGACTCTGGAAAATGTGGAGCAGCAGGAATACTTTGACCCCTGTCCATATGCCAGCATGGCGTGAAGCATCCACGAGGGGCCGATCCCACAACCTGTACGTGGGGTGGACTTTGGTGGCCACAGCACCAGTTTCACTGGTGTAATCTGACTGAAAGGAAGTCACTGCTGATTAACTCTGGCCATAACTAAGGTGAGGCTCAGGCCTCCTGTTTTTAAGACGTCTGAAGAACACTCCAGCTCTGTGTTATAGGTATGCCTATGGGTGTATAAATGTGCGTGCACGTGGAAATGTATGTACTAAATGTCTTTACGTGGCAATTGCATCATTAGTTCTGTAATTGGCACTGTTACAGTGGTGTCCAAAGAGAGGTGTGGGTTTATATCTGCAGGAGATCTGGCCAGGGATATTTTAACAGAGGCCTTTTAAAAAAAATATTTTATTTGAAGGAAGAAATAAATTTCTTGTGTCTCAAGAGCATAGAAAGAGGACAACTGCTCTTCTACAGATTTCAGACCAACATCACCTCTGCCTTCTGAGTAAAGTGTCAATGCTGCTTTTCTCAAGCAGGATCCATATCTCTGGTCTTCCTCTAGACAGAGTTGGTTTTGCACCAAGATGGTGTCCTTATTTTTTTAAAAACAGCACAGAAAGCCTGGCGAGCTCCTTGTTTTCTAAATGCAGCAATAGGAGTCCTCTGCCTTAGCCCCTTGAATTCGGGAGCATGTCACAACCTGTGCTGAGAAAGCAGCATAACCAACCACAAATGGGGAAGAAGCAATAGCAGACCCCTGGGGTTTCCTAATCTCCTCCCTCCCATCTGTGTACACACACAAACAAAATACAGGAAGAGGCCCCGGGGGAGCACCTACAAGGTGCAGATGAGAAGCATCTACTACAAGGTGAGATGGGGGAGAAGCAGTGGCACGGACCTGTTGTTTCCCACCGCTGGGCAGTGATTCACATCTACAGTATTTGACTTCTCTTTTACCACAAGAAAATAGAGGAGGCATTTATACCACTCAAGGTGAAGGCTGTTCTCACTTAACCATCCCCTACAGAGGATGTGGGGGCAGAAGCGGCTTTCTGGGAGCATCTAAACATAGCCTGGGGTGGCGCTTTCTGGGTTGGGGTGTTCATAGATTGCAGTCTCATGAAAGCAACCTGTGGAAGTGGAGTGGAAGACTGTGGAGATGGCTCACTTGTATGTTTCCTTTACAGGCAGAAGCAGCCCCTGCCTCCTCACAGAGCTGGGAAGGCTTTGTATGCTGGGAGAGAGGCATGCAAGCCTCACAGCTGTGTGCCAGAGCGTGCCAAGAAACACGGGAGCTTGGCCTGCTGCCCCACTGACACCTGGGGGACAGCTGAAGGACATCCTTTAACCAGCCCTGTGGCCATGAGGTTAGTGTGAGAGGGCCTGGGATTTACTGTCAGAGGAAACAGGGAAGCACATGGGTTAGTCAGCCAGGGGCTTTTCAAGGGAGGCCATGAAGTAAGCACAAGAAAAGGGGAAAGGGCTTGGTTTGCCCTGCTTCCAGACCTTGCCAAGCAGGTGCCCTTCACTGAGATGGGACAAAATGTCTCTTTTTTCAGGCTCTAACCTCTGCCACTGCAATGATGTAAGATGGGGGCTGGGGCTGCTGAAAGAAAGAACCTTGATTTAGTATGGTACAATGTAGCAGGCACTGACATCACATCTGAGTCTATAATGAAGTAGGATCAGTTTTTGGGATGGCACTGATAAATCCCATGTACTTCTCCTTCCAGGAAGACCTTTAAAAAACCTCTGCTTCTGTGGTTGCTCACAGAGATGATGACAGATGATGCAAGACAGTGGAGACAGTGGTCAGGATCTGGTCCCTGACAGCAACAGACCCAATTGCCCTTTTGTTCAGAGAGAGGAGTGGTGGCAGGATCTCCTGGCTCTTCCACTGGAGGTGGGCTCTGCCACTTAGAAATGGGTCTGTGTGGGCTCAGCATTCAAAAATGAGGTGATCAGTAAAATGGGGTAGAAACCAGCAGTTACCTTAGTTCTTAATAATTAACTGGAAGTCCTTTCATGAACTTAGTACCTGAGTGTGGAATTTGGAATCTGACCTTTACTACATCTAGATAAACAGTGTGGCCAAGCCTGTGGCTCTCTCTGCAAGCTCCACTTTCAGCTCACTTCTTGGAGGCAGTCACACTTCATGCTGCAGTCAGGAGCTCGGCAGAGTCCAGCATGATTCTCCTTACCGTGCTGTTCCTTTGCATCATTTCCACCTACTCAGCCTCTGTTAAAGGTAGGTCTGTACTGGGCTTGGCTCAGCTTCTGCCTCAGCCAGAGGCATAATCAACATGTGTATGCAGATGTGTTTTGCCTCAAAAATTATCAGCTTTACTCAGACATGCCTGAGTAATACAAGATGCATTTAGTAGTTAGGTTTAAGTGCTTGTGGCATTCCTCTCAGCAGAGGTGATGGAGGAGATGATGTTTTCAAGTGTACAGGGCCAGTGGTGTGACCAGGAGATCAGGGATCTTGACCTTGCTTAATCAGGACATACTGTGGGGGCACCAACTTCAAAGGGACTTTTCACACGCTCACAAGTTAAACACATGGAGTGCTCTGGTGGAGCAGAGCCAGGAAGTGCTCAGGGTTCTCCAGGTTTCAGCTTCTGAGCAGTTGACTCAGCTACCACTGAAGTCAGTAAGAAGCATCCTATTAATTTCGTGAGAACCTTGCTCTCTAGTAAGTGTTGAAAATCTGGATGTCTGCAGAAACCCTGTGAGCAGCATTTTACCCAAGTGTCCTGACAAAGTCAAGGGAATGAAGTCTTGGAGACTGTCTGCTTCTACAGTGCCAATGTTGAAGCAAGGAAAGGTGTCTGTAGTAGTGACTCATCATGTACAACTTCACATTAAATTTAGAGGAACAGCAACCTTACACAAGATGAGTTTTTAGTTTAATGAGGATGTCTTCATCATGATGAGAAGCAGGAGGGACACGCCATCCTGGGTTAAGCTGTTAAAAAGGCCGTAGAGGTGCTCTCATGGGTGCCACCTCCTGCTTCCTGCAGGGAATCCAGGACACTGTGTAACCATAGAGAAGCAACCCTCCTTCCTCCCTGCTTCTCTACATCCTCATGACAGGACTTATAAAGAAGAGAAATTTGCAGGCAGTGCCTTTACTGGTGAATTTATTTCATGAGACTGCCATATTCAGTTTATGGCTAGGTACCAGTGTGCCACATTTCTGGTGTCTGATCTTCCCAGCTTCCCCTGAATATGAATTAAGCAAAGCTTCACGATATGAAGTAACATTTGCTTGTCACATTCCCAGGATACTGAGCAAGCATTTTCTCTTTAATTAGTCATCCCTTCAGCTCTGCCAGATTTCTTCTCTCTCTTGTGCGCAGATTTCCTCTCTCTCTCGTGCAGAGAGATTGAGAGCTAAATTACTGGCCCAAAGGCCACTTAGGGCCTTAGTGTGGGAGCTGGGATTAGGATTAGTGTTTTATCTTTTCATCAGGCCATGCTGCCTTTTGGAAATATTGAAACATTTTTCTGTTCAGTTCAGGTAGGTAAGCACACATAAAACTTCCCTGTTGCAGTTCCACTTGAAAACTGTTTTCAAATAAACTGATGGGGTTTTTTGAAGCTATCTGGTATCAGCTACAGTGGCAAATATGATTTATGAAGGTAAAGCTAGCAAGTAGTTAGAGACACACATGCTGTGCATGCCATATGTATTAATAAAAGGCACAGGACTTGACAGCTGTCTCTACTCATGCAGTGTAACCTTCTGTATTATACAGTATCATGATTTAATTATAGACTTGGCATGTTACCCTTAATGACAGACACTTAACATTACCAGTCAAACTATGTGTTATGCACTCCACCTTGGAAGCAGCACTTCTGACCCCCAGAGAGCATGGCTGGGCTGATGGCAGGCTGTGTGTCCCTCTCCTGCCTTCTCAGGCAATGGGACACTTGCCATCAGCTGAAATGTCAATGGCTGCACAGGCAGCAAGGATTCCAGTACTGTGCTGAATACAAAAGAAGGAACTTCTAAAAGGAGGGCTTTCTGTTAAGAAAAGTTTCTGTCAGAAAGGTGTTGCAATATTCCTTTTAAAATAGTGCTGGCGTTTGCTTCATGGAAGTTGGCAGGAAAATTTAGTTGTGCTGTTTTGAATACTGGTTCTGGTCAGTGACCCTGTATCTCTCTCTCTCATCTGTCAAGATCCCCCTTGCCTCTCAGCCTGACCACACTATTCACTTGTCTCTCTTGGCTTCCCCATTTCCACAGAGATAAGTGCTAACTCTTTGGGGCTGCTTTCAATAGTGCCTCATCCCTGCTGCTTCTCTTATCATCATCCACTGTTGGCCTACCTTTTCCCAGTCTGGCAACTAAAGGTGTCTTCCGCCATGGCTCCTGGAGTGTTTTCTATGTGTGAAATGGTGAAAGCTTTCAAAACCACATGTTCTCCTAGCTCCCAGGAATACTTTGCCATTATTTGTTTCTTCCATGACACTTGCAAGAAGCTGCTGCATCATTTGCTCATCTGTTTCCTTTAGGTTGGAACAGCTCTTTTGTATGTGGGGACAAGCAAATGCTAAAAGGGAGGAAGAGGGAAGGAACTCTTACAAAAGGAGAATAAAACCATGTATGTGTTCAGTTGTGGGGAAAGGAAGAGGGTAGGTGAAAGGTGCTTTTAACTGAAAATAGGAAGGGAGCAAAACAGCATACACCTTAACTAGTAAGACACTTGTCCCTGAGCACCCAGATAATTTCTCTTGGATGTGTTATTCCCCTACTTTTTTTCCTTTAGATGGGACTGTGTTTAGAATGCACCTAGTGGGTGGTATTCTTAAAATCTCAGTCAATACTAAGTCCTTTGCACTGCAGTTTCTGTTGCAAGTGAAGGACATTTTGAACCAGGAAGCAACTGGCTCCAAGGGACTGCAGGGAACCAGGGGTGTCCCTGAAAGGCATAGTCACCCCTGAGCAGGCACTGACCACCCTCTGCTCTCGAGGGTAAGGTAGCTTCAGAGAAGGGAATTGGGGAAGGAAATTGGCTAGGAAATTCACAGTGAGCTTGCAGTAAGGGTTGTATGCCTCTTGGTGACTTTGTTTTGAAACAGACACACAGGACATGCAAACCCCATTGTGCCAACATGAATCCTTCAGTGTCCCTGGGGAAAAAAAATCAATAGTTAGAGCTTTGGCCTCTCACATGCGAACAGGCTGCGCCCACTGGGATCACCAGACTTGCTGCACCACATCCCCAGCTGGCATAAAGTATAAGTCCATTTAGTTCTGTAACTTTGCCAGTTTACACAATGTGCAAACTAAACTAGGTGGAGTGTCTGTTTTGCTCAGGGAAAGGTTCTTTGAAGCTGACCTTAATCTACTGCCATGATATCTGAGAGAACAGGGGAAGGACGTGAGCAAAATTTTAATGAAGCAGGGGTTTTGGAATCTTTAAGAACTGCAGAATGTATCCATCCAGCCATGATGGAACTACCCTGTGAACCCACCTAAATGGACTTTAAAATATTAAAGTGAAATAAGACTGATTTTCCTTTCTATCAATGTAGTGATTTGAAATTTATTTAAGTGGGTCAGATAAAACAGAGGGATATAACATAAATCAGGATAGCCTGAAGAATATCTGCAGGGGACTTTGAAGACACCAATTCCATTACAGCATACTTATGAATTTTTCTGCGATGTTGTGAGAGATTTTTCTTCTTTCCTCGGCCCTTCACTGCACTTGTCATAAGACTGAGATGCATCTCCCTGAGGACAGCACTTTGTATTTCTTAGATTAACTCTGTTGTGAACTTGTTGTTTCTGCTCTGCACCTCCTGAACTCCATGAAGAAATTTCTAGTGCATTCAGTGGTGCAGCATTTGGGTGTGTGAGGCTGGTGCTGTGCGGTTTACAGATAGCACCTAAGGTCACTCTATGTGTTTGCTTTGAGAATGTTAAGAGCACTTAGTGTACAGCCAGCTTCCCTTCCCTTCCCTTCCCTTCCCTTCCCTTCCCTTCCCTTCCCTTCCCTTCCCTTCCCTTCCCTTCTTTTTATATTCCTTAAAATATTTAAATTAACATCATAGACACAGCAATGGGGACAATTATTTAGTTGAAAGAACAAGAGCTTAATTATTTAATCTAAAAAATACATTCCTAATGTTTTCATTACATTCATGGGGCAACTCTCAGTGGGAAGATTCCCAATAAACATGCAAGAGTTGCAAAGAATGATTTCTGTTGGCTCCAACAAATCACATCAGTGCATTTCACATTGCTAAGCACACAAATTGCACGATTACTAACAGTATTTTGAGTTGCAAATAATTTTGGATTAGTTTGTAATGCTAACATAGCTGAAGAAAAGAATCTGATTTTGTGACCATTCTTATGTTGAATATGTACAATCAGTCAACTCAGTCACAAAAACCCCAGCTGCTTCAGTGGGACAGCCTCTGTAATCAATACCAGCAGGATCAGTCCCATAAATCTTTTGTTTGTAATTAAATTTTTAATTTTTCTAAAGGTGTTTCTTAGAGAAAATGGTAGATTGTGTGAGCTAGTCAGTTCTAAAATGTTGTTTGTTTTTGCTTTCCAAACAGGGCACACTACTGGGCCAAGCCTAAATAATGACAAGCTATATAAGTTTGCTTACTCAGCTGAAGTCTATGTTGATCGGGTGAAAGCATCACTGCAGAAAAGTGCAGGATATCGGATTTCCTCTGGTGTGGATGTCAACCTCTTATGGAGAAATCCTGACAATGATGATGACCAGCTGGTCAAAATTACGGTAATTATTACCATCAGACAAAACATACACCATCTTTTCTGCACTAATCTAGCTACTAATCTAATCTCATAGAACTCACTTGCAGAACGCAAGCTAAACCTTTTATTGTCTAGTCTCATCAACAAAACCAGCTGCTCTGATGATCTGTTCCTGTAGAATAAGATTTCACAAGTATCTATCTAACAACATAAGCCAGAACTTCAGAATATCTCCTGTATTTAGAAATTGCTTCATACAGCACCTATCACTTCAAACAACTGGTGTGCAAGTCCTTACCCGAGGGACAGTATGTTGTCTGAAGCCCTCAGTTCTAGCTACACATCATGACATTTTCTAAATAGAAACTGGGTTTGGTACTTAGCTTTATTGTGAGATTTTCTGGCACTTATTTCCCCAGTGGAGGGCACTGGCTTCTTTTGTAAACTTTGACATAATAATCATGGAAGATTAATGATCAGAACCAGAAGTGCAAAAATAAAAAACATTTATTATGTGATTTAGCCTATCTAGCCTACTCCAGGCCAACTCTACACTGCTCCCTACATTAATTTTCTTTGCTTTTACTTTGATAGATGAAAGATGTTCAGGTTGAAAATGTGAATGAACGTCCAGCTGCTAAAAACATCTTCAAAGGAAAAAACACAGAGAAGATCATCGGGAAAGACTATCTGGAGGCTTTACAGAGGCCCATAGTGGTTGAGCTAGTCCGTGGAAAAGTAAGACCCTGTCTTTGAAAATTTAGTCCCTAAGGAAACATGACACAAATGTTTTGTAACAGACTTGAAGAATTTACCAGTTCACTATTCACTCAGTGTTTTTAATAAGCCATTGTGTCCCATCATTCTATGTGAAATACAATAGTTTAGAACAGACTGTAATTTACCTTGTAGCACAAGCCTATTGTGCATTGAGAACACCACACAGTGGGGAAGCAAAGGGCAGATTGTCCACAAAGATATAGGTACACATGTGGATATATGCACAATTGCTACAAGGGATTTGTGCTATTGACTTCAGTGAGGGCAGGATTTTGTCCAAGATCTGAAGGCAGAAAAGGAGATACCATTTATCACAAAGGATGTTCTACTGAGTCTGTGAGGAACAGTGTTAATCACTTTAAACTGTTAGCAAATATTTTACCAGGACTGCTTTTCCCAGCTCTTTGGTTTGCTTAGTTACTTCTGTGTCACCTGCAGTTTCAATGGTCCCAAGTTTAATGAGCTTGATGCTGAAAGAGCTCCAGCCTTACATGTTTTTCACCCACTGGAAGACTGTCTCCAAAAATCAGAAGAGAAGGGTCAGAGAGCACATGTGTCTCAACACATGCCTGGGTTTTATATCCTGCCCTGGGAGAATTCCAAAGCGCTGTCCCAGGACAGGAGCACCCATGTCCATTTGTAGCTCTGAGTCCCCATTTCTCTGAGAAGAGGATTCAAGCACATCCATCCCACTCTCTTTTTCCTTGCAGAGCTGCTTATGTGTCCCCTTGTACTCAGCCTACTCCTCTGTCCGGGGAGTGGTGAGGCTCGAGCCATGGCTGTTCCTGCCTCCTTGCCCCTGGTCCTTCACCCTCCTATTGCTTGTAGCATTAGGCCAGGAGCCCCCTTTTCCCCTCTGCAGCCCAAGCCATTCTTGGCAGGTGGGGCATGGGCAGAGGGACTGTGAGAAAGGAGGAAGGTTGAAGGTCACACTCCCTTTTCCCTTCTGCAGAGCCGAGTGAGGGCTGTGACACCATATCCCAGCAGGATCTTTACCTCCTGCTGTAAATAGGCACTGAGCACATACCCTGGCTGCCAGCTCAGCCTGCTGAATTGCAGCTGCTATCAGACCTGCTCAGTAACTTTCAGACTCAGCCTTGTCATCAGTTTTACACAACATAAAAAGAAACAGGACAGCACTGGCTGTGAACTGTACACATCCGTACATGAGAACAGAGGTACCAGAGGAACACAGAATGCATCTGCTCCTCATACACTGCACACTTTCACATGCTAAGGCTAAGATGTAATATTAAGAACTTGGGCTTTTTCTCAGGTAGTAGGGTCTATACACTCCTTTTATGATTTCTTTGAGTTGTGACACTTTCATCCTTGGCACAGTAATTTCACTTTCCAGGATTGCCCTGAGATAACACCCTGATTGTACTTGCAGTTCCAGAAAAAGGGGCACTTTTAAAGCACCTTGAATGCAAAGTGGAGGTGCAAAGTCTTGTTACCAGAGGAGAGGCTCAAGCACAACAGTTGACCCAAGAAGTGCAAAGGTTGTGATACGTTTGACACGTCCTTGGAGTCATTCTGTGATTTATCTATGATTCATCCTGAGTTTTTGTAACCTGTGATTAAAGTGCAACAGATATTATGCCCCTGTGATTGCCTGAGGATTATGCAGGGAAATGAGTCGCCTGTAAAATTATGAAGTTTCCCATTTCGCATCTGAATTCTTTGTAATTCCAGAAGGAGAGATGCTCAGTGCACTGAAACTGTACTTAGGCTCAGCTGAAGGCCAAAACATATTTCTACTGTTATTGTCAGGCCCTGCAGCCTCTGCAGTTCGCTTAGATAAGAGCAACAGCCCCAAATTAAACTTTCTAATGAGAAAAAAGTAAAGGGAGTTTTTCTAGAGTGGCTCCTCACTATTCCTTTCTCATTTAACCAGATTTGTTACACAATTTTGAATGCTTTTTGTATGCTTTTTTTTATCCCTACAGGTCAAAACCTTCTACTCTTATCAAAATGAACCTGGTTTTACTCAGAATATTAAGAGAGGTCTGGCTAGCCTTTTCCAGCTACAGCTGCACTCTGGCTCTTCTCGTGAGGTATGGTGCTCTATCAGGCAAGATTATCATCACCTGAGGATCTGCTCTGAAAGGCAGACCTGTGGCTCTTGCTGACTTCAGGAGGAGTGAACTGTGATAGAAATCAGCCCTTTGATCACATGTGAGGTTAGGGACATAAAGACAGATTTCTGAATATTTGGTGAGACAAGACAATTTGCTACAATTAGCACAAAGAAGTAGTGCAATCCGTTTGATTTAAAATGCCTTTACAAGTTTAGCACACTTTGGTAATAAACTACCTTAAACCAGGTCAAAAGTGATTGCTGTTTAAAGTTGGTTGATTCCTAAATTCAATTCAGTGAAGTCCCATTCTAAATCTGAGTACCCACACAAAGTTAGCACTGATTTAGCTGCATCCATTTAATTTGCCTTCCACTGTTAAATTTCTAAACCTGTCCCCTTGAACAAAGCTCGAATTTAACTCAAATTTGTGAGTATAGTGTGAACTGCCCAGTATTTCCAGATTATTTTGTTTAAACAACCATTGTTACTTTTCTTCATAATCGTCTAATGAATAGTACTCCTGCCAATCCAAAGCAGATAGTTAGAACCACTGACATCCTCAAAAAGCATCTTGGGTACAGGATTCCGACAGTGGAAAAAACGCTTCATCTTTGGAAGGTGTTGTGGGGTCCCAAAGATAAATTCAAGAAATTGTCCTAATCTAACTCTCTTTTCCAAGGTGGACATTTCTGGGAAATGCAATACTACTTACCACGTGCGGCAAGATCAAGTGACTAAAATAAAAGACCTGAACTCCTGTGAAATAGAAAGGAAAAGATTTACCAGCCACAACCGGGTATGATTTCTTTAACAAAATGAAATCTATTCTTCCTATTTAAAATATATTCTTAGCAGCTACTACTCATCTTTTCAGAAGTCCTTCTTGCATTAGAGAAAGCAAATTCTATATGTAAATTTTGTAGTTTTACTAGCCCAAATGTCACATGTAGTTCACATGGAGAGAACAGGGAATGGATTCTCCTGTGGTGTAAACTACTTCAGCTCAGCTGATACAGACACAGTCATAGTGATAACAGTAACCTTTTTCCCATTTGCTGTAAATGCCAGGCAAGATGCTGACTCCTGAATGGTTAAGCCTGATCAGGCCTGCCTGGAAGGTCAAAGGCTTCCCTAATGGCCAGGTGTAATACAGGAGATGTGCCATAGAGGTAACTGAAGCCCTACTACAGCCCTAATGGTCCTCCACTGTTAGTAAATGTCTTTCTAAGTAGTCACTGCTGAGGGCGGGCTGGACACCTGCTGAAGGCACTGGGATTCTCCACATCAGAAACTGACCTGTCTCAGCTCAGAGAAGTACAAAGACAGCACACACTCTCTTAATAAACTGCCTTAACATTATGACTGGGTTCCCAATTTTCACACTTACCACAAAGACATCATCTTGTTTACAAAACAAGAAGCAAAGCCAGCCACCTTGTTTGATCTGAGCGTGAACATGACAATCTCATTTACAAGACATTTCTCTGGAAAAGATTCTTGTCTTATTTAAAGCATACCTTAAACTAAATGTAGTACGGGGTGTGTTCTCAGTTGCAGCCAGCACCATAACTTCCTGCCATGCTCCTACTGTCTTTTACCCTGGTACATACTGAATTTGAAGCACATGGTGTAGAAGTGAGTAGCTTGTTACTGCAGAGGGAATTCTTGAAAACCTGGTTCATAGGCTTAATTTGAGATGCCAGCCTATATGCACCTTCCTCATATGGCTCTACTTCATTACAAGTCTTACCTTCATCTGGATCTCTTTTCCTATTTTTCCATTTGTTGAATATCCCTCTTTCTGTTTTATTTTTGAATAATTTTCAGATCTTGGATGTTGGTACAAAAGGCACATCTGCTACAGTTTATGTGCTGGAAGACAGTTTCATTAAATCCATTAAGGCAGAAGAAAATTTCATTTTCGTTTTGAATTACCGACGAAAAACAGGTGCCAAAATAGTTTCAAAGTAAGTTGGGTGATTGGACTGTCATTGATGGTAGCAGGACTAGTGGTTCAAGTCAGGTTATATTGTGTAGGTCTTATAGAATTGAGACCTAAGGGTGTGAACTCTCCAGGCAAGGATTTAGGTCTCTTTTTTAATCCATATACAGGTCCAGCTGTGCCAGGTACCAAGTCCAACTTTCATTAAGGGTTTTACCACACCACCAATGACATTCATAAGAAGTTAACTGAAAACAAATTGGCCAAAACCAAGGAAACAACAGTGAAACCTACATCTGTGTTAGACTCCAGACTCTAAAGCACTGAAAGTGTGGAGATGCTAATACAAGATAAATGATTCAGGCATCTCAGTAATAGTACATATTTAGAAGTACATTAAAAAATCTCACTTTACAGGTCTTTTAAGAACAAATATATAAAACATTTCAGAATGTATGTGAATACTGAAGGCTGTTTATCAATTGTTATAAATCTGTGCTTTAGAAAGTCTCTCATACAGATATTTTATTGCACATAACTCTAGCAGTAACTTTGCTGGTATCAGAAATTTCTGTTACATTAAAAATCCCACAGACTTGCCATATTCTGAACATTCTAAAATAAGGCTGCAATAAGTCTATAATGTATATTTTTTTTGTCTGTGGAGGGTGTTTTGTTTCCTGTTGGTGTGATTTCTGCATCTCTGTGCTGATGGTTGAGCTCTAATGGTTTCCTCACTGTGTGGATGTACAGGCAGAGGCTGGAACTGAAGTCAGTCCAGGCTGGGATGGGACTGATCGCTGCAAAGCAAGTCGCTGGTGTGATCAAGACCTTGGACCCCAATTATGTTGCCATTCCCCTGGAAGCAGAGCCAGTGAAATCCGAATGCAAAAAGTGTCCTTCAGTAAGTAAACACAGGTTCATTGGACATCAGGTTGCTTAGCTGAGCAGGACAAGTGTGAATGCAAATTTTCTGTCCAAGCAGAACTAGGTCAGGTCCAACAAATCGGTATAAAATGCACCCTGGAGTAGGGCGTATGGAAGTGTTGCAATGGTGCTCATGCTACAAGGGTGTCATAAGATCTGCCACTAAAAGTATCAGCCTTTTTGCTCTCTTTTAAAGACTGCAATATTTCTCCAGATCACTAGAAAATACAACACTCTGTTGTTTTATCTCACCTTTGCCAACCTTGAACTGGCAGAAATCAAGGTTATTTCTTCTGGGTGGGAAATTATTCTTAAGATGGTTGACTGGTGTTTGTAAACAGTTCATGGAGGGGCTGAACTGTTCTTAGGAATTAAAGTTCATTAGCCATTCCTCAAGCAGGCTAAGCATTTGTTGGTAGTATATTTAACCTCTTCTTACTGCCTGACCCCAAGGAAGTCTTTTGTTTAAAAAATTTTGTAGGTATTTTACAAGTATAAAATGGGGCTTTAGTATTCTTGGGAAGTCCAATAATGTTCTCATTTTTCCCCGGGAAAAAAACCCAAAACCCTGCCTTGTTTTTATTATATTTATGACATCTGAAGTCTAAGAGCATGGCACTGTAAATGCATCATCTTTTGTTTTACTAATGATGTTCATCATAAACTAAAGAAATTACTACAGTGACTGCTGGCAAACAGTATTAATGCTATTACCATCGAGGAATGAATGGGAACATTAGTTTAAGGATCATTATTCTCTAGCGTTGTTAAGCAAGATATAGCTTCTATTCAGCACACATAATTCTAGTCCTCCAGAGATACTCCTTATGAGCACAAATGTGTTCCTGTACTGGACCTTGTGCTAGTTATTTGGAAGTAGCATTACACTGTAATAATTTATCTTGTCTAATACTTGTTGAGCCACAGAGAAGACCAAAACCACGTATTTGGGGAATATAGAAATTATACTGCATGTCTGCTGGAGCAGTTCTGAGCAGGGAATATTGAGGCATCCTAAACAGAGTAGGGACAGGTGTATTTTCCCTGACTCTACCATCGGGGTTTGTGCTGACCAATTTGTCACTTGGGACTGAGTTTGTCATAACAGTTATAATTTCCAGACCAAGATAACAAACACAGGGTATAATTCCAGAGCACTGCCTGGGGACTGAGCTATGTCATTATAAACCTAATGGCATGAGGAGAATGAAGTTCTGCTTTCTCACTGTATTTCTCAGTAACTGCTATGAAGAGATGGGCTCTATAAACAGAACACTGTATCCAAAGCAGCAACATAGCATATGGTACTTATATATCATAGTATACATTAATGCCCTGCTGACATGCTGTGCCTTAGAGTTTTACATTCTTAAAGCTCTTTTTAAATTGTAACAGGTCTTATCTCTATGAATTTGGTAAAATAACTATTACTATCTTCATTTCCCAGATGGCAGCACTAGCTTCTCTGAGGTTATGGCAAATGTTTGCACTTAAAATGAAGTCTAGATTTCTGTGTTTAGACAACATAAAGCATGCTCTTTTCAGAAGAGCTCACGCATCTTACATTCTTTTATGGTCATGGTTCCTATAGGAAAGGCTTCTTATCCCTTCTGAAGGTGAGGTGGGTTTGTTCTGCCTTGTGCAGCCACCCTTTGTATGTTGGTAAACAGCTGTCAGGCACTGACATTCAAAACCAACTCCTGGTGGGTTTAGAACCTCTTGGTTTGGCTGGAGTTTTCCTAGAGTGCTCACAAGACTTCTGTTCTGATCTCTCTGTCAGAGAAGCACAGGTCTGTGTCCATGCTGAGTTGCCATATGGAAGGGCGTGCATCTTGTGCCTGAATGTTTGGGTTATTAAATCCAAACTGCCTGACATTCACATCAGGAGAATGAGGGCCCTCATAAAAGTCAACTGTGAATGGTGCTTTTAATGCCATGGTCACTGCAGGAGAAGGCAGCTGCTCCTTGTAGCTGTTGAACAGTTTGAGCACTCCTCCAAAAAGGAAGGCTTGGTCTCCACTCTATTTTTCTTGAGATGGCTCCAGCTTGCATCTCCCACCTCGCTTGTCTCTAGGATATGGGCTAAACTGACTAAGAGCAGCCTACACAGCTGGGCTTTGCACAGGAGAAAATACAGGAGTCATGAGGTTAGAGGTTTTTTTGCGGGACTGTGGTGCAACTTCAACAGGGGGAATAAAAAGTGCCCCATATGTTTATCCAATTTCGGTTAATAATAGCAACACTGACCTTGGTGCTAAGCACTAATCACCAGTTGAGGTTAAAAGACCCATCTGTGCCTCTGAACATGAGCTCCTCCCAGCTGGTCATTAATCCTCAGGAAATATTCTATGTCTCAATCATTGTTGCCTAATTATTGTTTGTTACAGTCGATAGAAGTTGCACTCTGTACTGATGAATGATCCTTCTAATTGCCAGCAGGTTCAAGTGCTATTGCCCAATACAAAACCCACAGAGGGGAAGTATTTTAGTGAAGGTCAAATGGGTGCTACTGTTATTTCCCACTCAGGAAAACTGCAGTAAAGACTGCTGCAAAGAACAGCTGAGTTTCCCCCCAGGAATGTTCTCGATAATTTGAGATAACAGAGGCAAAGGCGAGGGAGAGAGGAAAGGTCAAAATACCAGCAGCAGTTTCTTATGGGAGTGCATCTGGAAGGACAGATATGGGTGCTTTGCTACCATGTTGTTGCTTTGCTCATTCAGGTAAAGAATGTGGTATGGGAATAAATACAGCAACCACCAATTCCCTGTTCTAATACCATCTTACCTTTCATTTTATACAATAGCTATAAATCCCTTTGTATGCAAGTTTATGAATAAAAAATGGAAATAACTTCTTCAACATTTAATCCTGTTCTATACTAACCCCAAATTACCATCCTCTCAGAAAATGCAATTAATTGGTGAATTGGGGATTGTGCATCTCCCTTTTTAAAAAAATCTACTTAGGAAAAAATAGGAGCATAAGGCAAACACTATATTCACCAGAAAGCACAGCAAATTTGCAAGAGAAGAGAATTCACTTTATTCCAGTTACAGTATAAATAAATTTTATTGTTCCAAAAGAGATTGCATTTAAGGTCATATACAACATCAGGAAAATACTAAAATGTTGAAAGAGAGACAGCTATAGAAAGGTTTCAAAGATATTTGTGCTGGGGTATCATAAATTAACTAACACTGAACTAAAGGATCATCAATCTGTTGGGTTTCAGCTAATTTGAGCAACAGCTGGCCTACATACCTGTATTTATTTAGTCTAATTTTGAGAACTGAAACCACAATCTGAGAGATTTGACGTAATATTTGTTTTGCAGCTTTCTGAGCACTGGCAGAGCATCAGAGAACATATGCATCCTGACAAACTTTCCCAACCTGAAGCAGCAAAAAGCTTTTTGTCCTTCATTCAGAACATTAGAAAAGCTACGAAAGAGGAGATACTGAAAATTATTAGAAGTGAAAAGCAAGAATTTCTGTAAGTTACCATGAACAAGCTTTTAAAACCTTTAAGGTACTGAAAAATTCAGAAGGACAAATTGCATACAAAGAGATTGACTTCTACTGGTGATGTCCTAGCAATGCAAACCCAGTGTTCAGTACTGTCTACAGGAAAAGGATTTTTTTTTAAAGTTATATTTGTTCTTGTAATATAATAAATTTTCAGCCACCAGGGTTATATCTGTTATATTCAACCCTTCAGCCACCAGGGTTATATCTATAGTGCAAGTCCAACTTACTTTCTAGTTTAGCTTTAAAGGTTCTCAAAACAAATGCTTGTTCTGAAACACCCTATAACTTGTTCTTGACTTCCCACTTGTTTCCTTCAATAGGAAATGCAACAAAGAAGGGGAAGATTAATGCCTGGGAATTGTCCCAGTATTAGAGTTTGGTTGTGAACAGCATGCACACGGAGACTTGAGAGTTGAAAAGCATTTCTGAGTCATATGGTCGGGATCTTTTAAATAAATTGTAGTGGTTGTTGGCAGTGGAGATAAACCTGACAATCACTCAGGTAGCATAGAAGCCTTTTCTCTGTGTGCCATTGTGCATGCAGTACTAACACTTCTTTATGTTTACAACCTTGTTGTATAAACTTTAATACATATGTGATAGTTGGGTTTTTTAATACTTTTTTGGTCCTCTATTTGCATAAATTCAAAAATTATCATGGATATGAGTTTGTTACCATTTTGAGGTGAGAGTTCAGGGACACTTTTTCCAAAAAGAGTAAAAGATTCTCTTACTTGCAATGAAGAGTTGTTTCAATACATTAGTTTATTTGTCTCAATATGCAGCAAAGCCTTTTCAGTATTGACCAGCTCATTGCAATGATATGTTCATTTAATTTCTACTTCTTTGTAGTCCACAGGTAGTGGATGCTGTAACCTCAGCTCAGACACCAGAATCACTGGAGGCTGTACTGGAGTTTCTTGACTTTAAGGATGAAAGCACTTTTATCCTGCAGGAGCGGTTCCTGTATGCCTGTGGATTTGCTTCTCACCCCAGTGAAATGCTTCTGAAATCATTAACTGTAAGTCCAAGGACAAAACAAATACAACAGAGTTAATACTCTTATACCTCATCCCAGTCAAAGGGGAAGAGAAGAAGAAACAAGTGTTGCTGTTTGTAATTTTCCTTTCTTTATGCCTTCCAGGGTTTCCTATAAGTGTGCCATTAACATAGAGCCTGTAAACAACAAACATTCCTAGGTCCAGACTGAAAGTCTATTTACTTTGTAAAATATTACCAAAATCCAGTACTTAGAAAAGAAACATAGTACTGAATGTTAGGAAAATAATTTGAGGATTGTTTGATTGTTGCCTTATGAAAGTCCTGTAACCAGAACTGTAAATCCTTTTATTTTTCCCCAAATGAATCTAATTCAGACACTGAATGTAACTCGAAGTGAAAATGGCAGTGAGTTATTATATGTAATACCTGTGTAATGATAGAGATGTGCAGTGCTTAGCCTGAGCCCAGGCCATCATGGTAATCGCTGCTCTTGCATTGCATTAATGTTCACAGAAAATGAGGGAGCCTATTGAACCCACAACAGAGTGTGGCTCATCATGTTTACACTGAGACACTAAACAGCTTCGCTTTTGCATGGCAGGAGAAGTTCAAGGGGGATGTTGCCAAAGAAGAAATCAGAGAAACTCTTGTCATTGTCATGGGAGCGCTCATTAGAAAGCTGTGTGACAGGGACGGCTGCAAGTTGCCCGTGAGTATCTGATGGTCACTGCTGCCCAAAATCCGGTCTGCAACACACCTGACTGAGCCCTGGTTACTGGGAGAGCATGACAGACATGGGAAGCAGATTCTCCCATTTAAAATAAGCCCATGAACTCCTATGTTTAATAGAGGATTGTAATTTTTTTTAAAATCTTTGTCAGATTTAGGCTTTAATCTTGTCTCTTCCCATTTCTGTGGCTGAATCTATCAGCAGAAGCCTTTGTGCTACCTTTTCCAAAAGCTTTGCATATCCTCAGAGAAACACTGGCAAACTCAGGATCTGTTTATTATTTGCAATCACCTTAGGTTATTTCACCTCTGTGAAGAAAGTTCATTGATTCAAGTACTCAACTGTGCCCCAAACATGCATAGAAGGAGGAAGATTTTTACTCTGAGCATGAACTGAGTAGATACTGGTGTTAGAGGATGGGAATGATGAGACAAGGCTGCTGGATCCGCGTTGTTCAGCACTGCAGCACACCATTGAAAAGACACAGAGCACCTGAACAGGCGCTCTTAATTTCCCTTGTCAATTGCCAAGCAGTTTTATAACATTATGTTATGAGGCACTGAAGAATACTTCCCTTGCCTTTTTTTGTGGGGACTTGTTGGCCCCACAAAAAAGATCTGTGATGTCCCTGAATCAGGGCAGGAGCAGCTGGCAAGTGATACAGCTTTGGATCAAGTGTCACTGTGGCTGCAGGCACTTTGGTTATGCTTGAAGGAAGCCATCAACGTACAAATGACACCTTTGCTAACCCTATGCAACAAAAACACGCCAGAACCCTGCCCTGCCCCTTCTACTCCTGCAAGGGGAAAAAGGGAGGTTTGTGATCACCATTTAACGTGCTGTTGATTTTCTTAGGCTGTTTTGGAAGCCAAAAGGTTGATTCTAAATAGACTGGAGAAGGCCAGTAAAGATGACAATGTGCAGATGTACCTGCTGGCACTGAAGAATGCACTCCTTCCCGAAGGAATTCCAGTGCTTCTGAAGTATGCTGAGTCAGGAGAAGGGCCAGTCAGCAGCCTTGCTGCCACTGCCTTGCAGAGATATGATCCTTCTTTTCTCACCAAAGAGGTAAGAAAATATACTGCCCAAGAAAAGAAGTGCAGGAGACTGTATTAAAGAAAAAGGATCAATTAAGAGTTAATTTCTTGTCATCAGCAACATGGACAGTGAGGTTGAATACAATCTCAGTAAGTTTGCTGATGGCACCAAGCTGTATGGTGCAGTCAACATGCTGAAAGCAAGGAATGGACTGGTGGACAAGTGCTGGTCAGCCCTCGGCTCCAGGGTCACACACAGCCCTTAAAGGTGGTGCGCCGTCTGCGGGGAAAGCCGGGCTCTGCTCGCCAGAGGGAGCACTTGGGCGCCCGTGCAACTCCTGCTCTTTCCTGTGCTTTCCATAGCCCGGGGGTACACACTAAGTCAGCGAAAGGTAAAACAGCTGCATTTTACCCTGCAGCCTCCAAGAGTAGGAAAAGACATAGAAAATATTGAGACAAGAGGTCCTGCCTCTTCTGCATTACCTTGCATTCCCTTTCATACCTGCTGCTGGCCACCAGGATTGAGGCTGTCAGGGGGCGGCTCTGCAATGAGTGTGCTGTAGGCCATTCTGTGAGCTATTGGCTTTCCACAGACTCCCCGGTAACGAAGATGTGTCACAATCTTCTCAGGGACACGAGGCCACCACAGGCACTATCTAAAAAATTAAAATAACAAGATTCTTGATTTTTAAAGTTCATATTTCCCTAGCCGTCAAGAAAATATCTGTCTTACCACTGCCACATTTGTTCTTAGTGCTGCTACTTATTTACAGCCCCACTTTGAAAACCAGTGTGTAAGGCTGTATTTGGTCTGTGGCTGAGAGAACATAACAGATGTCCCACTTGTCCTTGTGGTCACTGAGCTATACATGTCTCAACATTCCAAAAGGACCATGAAAAACATGATGCTGAAAATATATCCTTATGTATTAGCCTTAGCTATGGAGCTAACTTAAGCTAACTTAAGCTGATATTATAAACGAGATTCCAACCTGTACTTTGCCCAGTCATCTGCATGAGCATTGAGTGAATAATGTGTTTCCTGACCAGGTGAAGGAAACAATGAACAGGATATACCACCAGACTCGCAAAGTCCACGAAAAGACAGTGAGAACCACAGCAGCTGCCATCATTTTAAACAGTAACCCATCCTACATGGAAGTGAAAAACATCCTGCTCTCCATTGGGGAACTGCCTATGGAAATGAACAAGTACATGCTCTCCATGATCCAAGACATATTGCACTTTGAACTGCCTTCAAGGTACATTAAGTTCAGTGTAAATAAATACAGCCCTTCTTTACAAAGAACACACAGGTTCTCATGAACTAAAGGAGATTATAAAAGGATATCTTATTTTATGTCCCTTGTATTGTTATTTCAGAATAAATCCCTTAATTTTAACAGCTATTTGCATTTTCACAGGTACAAAAAATAATTAGGCATCTGACTTGCATTACTGTGAAAAATATCATCCGTTGATCTTAATTCTCTCAGTGATGTTAATTCTCTTGCTTTTATATTTTAAGAGCCAGTGATGTGGAAAAAATTAAACATCACTGTGTGAGAATGAAAATAATCAATATATATCTTCTTGTCAAAACCATTAATTTTCAAGCAAGACCTTTGCTTGCCTTTCTTCCTATGACTGCAAGGAGTACCTGAAATTGAAAGGGACACTCTTGGTTAGGGCACATTTTTAGTGGGAAAAGGTAAGGGTTTTGAAGACCCTCTTTCCTACTGGGAAATTCACCCTCTCTCAGTTTTGATCTTTTACTTTTGAAATTCAAAAGCAATACATTTGGTACTGTAACATTTTTGTATCTCAGTGGTTTTGTTTGTTTGTTTTGAAATACCACAGCAAAACAATTCGGCAAGTTCTGAAGGACATGCGTGCCCATAACTACGATCGCTTCTCCAAGATGGGCTCTTCCTCTGCCTACACTGGATATATCACACGTATGTAACCATGAAACTGCCTTTGAACCCTCTCTGTATTCCCAAACATTTGATTAATCCACTAGTTTAGTCACAGGTACCTTCTTCCTTTTTTAATCAAGGTGGTCCTGATGTGTCATCCACATACAGCCTCGACATCCTCTACTCCGGCTCTGGCATTTTACGGAGAAGTAACATGAACATCCATGTTTTCGACAGAAACGCTGAACTTCATGCCATCCAGGTAACTGCCACACTGTACATAATAACTGAGCCAGTCTGTGGTCCTTTTCTTACAGCTTCTAAATCAATTCAGCTAATGCTTAAGACCATAAGGTTTGGTGCACTGGGCAGAGAACAAGCCAATAACAGGGGGAAACCAATAACGGGAAAACCCCACAATGTGGCATGTTTGCCATAAACAAAATGACAAGTGTTTTGTTCTGCATCATACATGGCTCTGTGTCTGTGTAAAGCCTGTGCTGTTTATCTGATGTAATCAATAAAAGCTTTGTGAGTTTGTAAAATCAGGTCCCAGTTCAGGTACATCACAGGATGGAAATTCAAAGAGTAGAACAAATGTACAAATCAAAGAGATTTACATATCTGTGGTTTAGACTTTTCTTAATATTGGCAAGAACCTTTAGTATTATAATTCTCGTAAATTTACGCAGGACAGAAATTGTGTAGTGGAACACCTCTGGCTTTTCCTCCCAACTGTCCATGCAAAATAGTTATATGAATAAAGGAAAATCTGTTCGAAAGAAAACTAATCTCAGGATTGTGATCTGCATGTGGGTAAATCCTGCTCAGCACCTAAAGGGCAAAAACATGGCATGAGATTATTTTATTTTTCATTTTTCTAGGTGCTCTACCTAGTTCCATTAAGTCTTAACCTCATACCTTTTCCACTGCAATTACATAAATTAGAATTAGGCTCTTAGACCTTAAGAAAATATGTGGTACTGTTAATAGTCTGAATCAGGCAGGATTTTTTCATTGATTCTGTATCGCTGTTCCTTTGTAGGTGGTGATCGAAGCTCAGGGTCTGGAGTCCATAATAGCTGCAACTCCTGATGAAGGCGAGGAAAACCTGGACTCCTTTGCTGGCATGTCAGCCATTCTGTTCGATTTCCAGCTCAGGCCAGTGACATTTTTCCAGGGGTATGGTGATTTAATGTCTAAAATGCTCTCAGCAACTGGAGATGCCATGAATGTGGTGAAAGGACTCGTCCTCCTCACAGATTTCTTACAGGTACCAACAGCACATTATTTGCTTCTTTTTCTGTCTCTTAAGCACAGATGGTTCCTCCCCCACACAGCTACTGCAGGACACCTTATTTTCTTTCATTTCAATGCTGATAAACCTGACCAGTGTTACACCTGGCTACCTTTACTAGGAGAGCAATAGAAAAGTCATGAGTATTAAAAGCCAGAATAAAATTACATGAAAATCAACCTAGCACAAAGGTGAAAACAGATCTTCTAGAAAACGAAGTGACACTGAATAAAAGCAAATCCAACTGAGTTTCCTGTTGAAAACTCATATTGCTTTCAGCTATGACCTCCCCTCCCACAGTTTCTTGTAATACAGTATTGTCCCATGTGACCACCTAAGTTTTCCTCTTCACAAGTTGTCCAGGGACCTTGTGTCCAGTTAGGCAATTATTGTTAGGTGAATGAATCAGATAACTATCCTTCAAAGAACAATGCTGAGAGCTCCAAATTTCAACTGTTTATTTCTAGGCAAAACAAGGAATTAAAATGAGGATTACACTGTTTTTATGCAATGGTCACCCCAAATGATTTGCTAATTTTGTGCATAAATAGATTCACATACAAATCTAACTGGCTACATAATGTGTTATTGGAGGACTAAGAATCTAGACATCTCTCTCAAAGTGCATGGTCAGCACTTGGTTTGATATCTTTGCTCTTCCCAAGCAGAGATTTCCTTAGAATCTGTGGATTTAACAGCTGTACTCAGCTCATGAAACATCTGCAGTCTCAAACTTTACTTTTGGCTTTTCCCTTTTAATTCTTGGCAAAAGAAAATGCCAAAAGTAGATGATGAGACAATCCACTCTGCTCAAAATTACACAGAAACACCCTCTGCACATGACAGGTTTTCCCATCCAGAACCCAGCTCAGCTCCTTCTAATGGTATTTTAAATCCAGAGGGCTTCCCAAGTAGTGCCCAAACTGGCTAACTAAAGCTCATTCCAACAGTGCTTTACAGTTCACACGCAGATTATGGGCAGAAACTTCACCATGACCTATTTAACAAACAGACCGCAGAGGTGAGAAAGATAATCATGTCTAGTCCTGAGCGTAGGGAGCATTTAGAGAACTAAATATTTCCAACTGCTGTGCATGCACCAAGCTCCAGACATACTCTGGCTGAATCAGCTGGCTGGGCACCCCTAGGGCTCTGCCCGCCAGCAAATTCTCCACCCCTCATCTTTGGAGAACCTCTCGAAAGTCTGGGGCAGCCAGGGCTGGGACTGTGTGCCATTTTTAACAGTATCAAGGTGCAGTGTTTTCAGTCAGTCACTGCCTTTTTGGAAGCCTCGGCAGCAGTGTCTTACCTCCACACCCCACAAAGGCAGGAATGGTTTAAAGCCCTGTTAAACACAGCTTCAGGCTGAGCTGCCTTTTAAGCACAGCCCATCTTTCTAAGAATGGTCTTATAGCTCTATGCTCCAACTCAACAGCACATCAACATGGTTTTGGCACTTCATGTGGCCACAGTGTTGTTTGAGGGCTAAGAATAACCAGAAGTTATATTCCTGCTACAAAATAAACAGCTCTCATAAAACTGTTTTCGAGACTCCAAAGTCACCTGCATTAAAGTTCAGCAGTGTTAATAGTTCTCCTAGGCAACACACCTGCCAGAAGCCCAGAGAAATTAAATACTGTATTAAGAGGTCAAAGAAGCCACTTGCAAGCCAGACCCCAGTGGAAGGTAGCCAGTTCCCAGAGAAGTGCTTGTTGCAGCCATCTCTGTGTTGCATTACAGTAAGGTTGCATTATAGTGTGGTACATGAAGACACTTTTGTCAAAACATGGCATATTTCAGCATTTTAAATGGTAACAAACGACTGATTCTGATCTTTTGGATCACATTTTCCACTGCAAATGAGACACAAAGCTTAAAATAGGAAAGGAAAGGAAAATACTTCTCCTGAGGAGGCTGGGTCCCTGTGATTTACACCTCCCATCAGCCTGGATTGGATTTGCACATGAGACGAGGGACAGGGCTGAGCTATAAATAAGGAAATAGATGAGCTAGTAAAACACAAGACAAGTGCTCCTTAGCTTCTCTGCTGGTTTCAGTGACAAATACAGCTTAATTCTAGGTAGCATTTAACTCTTGAACCGTGCAGCCTTTGTAAACCCAGCCTACTTTAATATTCTTGGGTGCAATTTGACAATACATCTAAAAATATCTGCTCCTCTGGTTATGTGTACATGTCTCTGCCAGCATGTATACTGTTACCTCCTCACTCATTAGCAGCTACCCACCAATCCAGTCCCAATTAAAAACAAAGTAAAATAAAGTAAAACAAGCTTTATATCCACACCTAAAAAGACCAACAAGGGAAGTATTTTATGCCCCATTGCAGTCAGTATAAAAACTCCCTTTGATTTCAGAAAGACCACAATTTCAATTCATGGTTTTAACTTGGGTGAAAATAAGAAATCAGAGCATCGTATCACCACACTTGCTGGGGTCATGCTGGATTTATAAGCCACAGCCAGCCCACTGCATTCTTTAAATCTTGAGCCCACTTTAGCATCAACTGACTGCCAAGACAGCTCTGCCAAGCTGGTTCTGTCAAGGAAATAATTTCAAGGATAGTTAACTTACCCTAAAAGGTGAAGTAACCATGTACAGCTACCATAATTATCCGAGTCTTTGATTACATCCGAATGACTTTAATGTTCTGAACAAAAACTTGCCCCGATGTTGCTCCTTGCTAGAGGGATTAGGAAGTTAGACTGACTCTCAGCTTGCTTCTTTCCTAAATCTTGGGACAGCATTAGTTGGAGCCACTGGACTACTGAATAGCTAAGAAGAGAATAGAGACTTCTAGGGTGCCTGGACATCAAAAAAGGGGAGGAAATTCACATTCCCACATGTCCTGTCAAGGCCTGCAACATTACAGGTTCTGAGAATACCACAGGCACAGGAACTCGGAAGGAGGGAGACAAATCTGTGAGAGTGGAGAAAGTGTCCTGTATGTGAGGCACATGATCAAAATAAGCTTTTCCCAAATTAATGTTTCTTTGTAAATGATGAATTAATCCACCACTTCTTAGGGAAGCAGGACAACTATATAAAGAGAGCTGGATTGCCAGTCTGGGTGAACCTCAAAATTTTGGCTGTGTGTCAAACCTTAAAAGTAATGAACTGCCATGACCCTGAGCTGTACTACCATGTCTGAAATGGACTTTGTGAATATGTACCAGTCCAGCCTTACAGGTTTCATGAAGCCATGAGCACATTTGATATTTGATAGAAAATGCATTAAATGCAAATCAAGGTGCATTAGCTGATGGGTTTTGCCACCCAGTCACTGAAGACATAATTCCTGTCATATGGTGGGTTTGGAGCCACTACACAAGTGGCAGCATCCTGCTGCCACTACAGGTCTGCTCAGGGATGCTGAAGTCACACTGAGCTGGGCTTCCAGCAAGGAGTTTAATCTGATTTAGCTGGACTGCCATCACAGCCTCCTTGTGTGGCTTTTCTGGTAGTTCTTGGAGACTGATATGCCCTGCAGTGACACTGTGAAGAAATTATGCCAGCTACCACACAGGGGAGATGGAAAGGATGCAAGGCACCTTGCTGTAGCTTCATCCCATTTTTGAGGGAGGGAGGTGTATCAGGATGTTTTGTCCATCCTTTTGGAAAATCTCTCTGTTCCTTTTTCTTCCTGCAAAATGACAAGTGGTGTGAGGACAGTGCCAAAGGGAATAAGGAAACCTCTGAGGTCTGCAGTCAGTGACCTGTGCTTTCCCATGGTTCCAGGAAATCCAGCTGCAGTCTGGGCCCACAGCCAGTGCAGAGTTCATGGGTGGATTGGCCATTGACATCTCCGGAGGGATGGAGTTCAGTCTGTGGTACCGGGAATCCAAGACCAACGTCAAGAACCGGTGAGATACTCCCAGCACACGCTGTGGCTGTAGACAGCTCAGGCTTCTGAGCCATGGGAGCACCAATGAGACAAATTTAAGTATAAAAGACCTTGCAGATGAGTTAGAATTAAGCAAATAAATAAATAGAATTAAATAGTTATGTGCATGGGAGAATGTTTGTACTTCTCTTTTCCTTTCCACCTGGATAATACCAGTTCCCACTGGTCTCATGTGAATTTATATACCTTTACATGAACAACAGGCTCCTTTGAGGGCAGTTTTTATGTATGTATGGTAGGACTGTTTGTAATTCAATTTACTCTTTTTTAATGTGCTTTGAAATAATTGTAATGCCTGATTTTTTTTTTAGGATAGCTGTGTTTGTAGCTGGTAACACCGAGGTGGATTCCTTCTTTATAAAAACTGGTATGGAAACCACTTTGGAAGCAGAAACAGCTTTAGACTTCATCTCCACGGTGCAGTTTTCACAGTACCCATTTTTGGTCTGCATGCAGATGGACAGAGTGGCTTCTCCATTCAGGTAAGAACTAAGAGTACACACTTTCTGGGGTGTCCTTCCAGCCAGCTGCTGGAACTTTTGGTTTTCAGAGACATGAGGGATTAACCACTGAAGCCAAATTCCAGCCTAATACAATCAGGTGCAGTGCAGGCTGTTACGCACACTGACCTCTCTGCTAACCCATTCCTGCCTGTCCCTCACCCCTGAGATTCAGAAATAACCTTTTTGAAGATCACAACTTATCAGCTCTGAATGTGCACTTCCAATTTTTAAATCTGATTTTTCACGGGACAGTAGTGCCCTCGTGTGCAATCAGTTCTGATGGTGATCTCAGGCTTTGCCAGCAGTAGTTCTCTATTACACTGAGAGAGGAAGTGCAAAGCCATAAATGAGCTGAAGTGGAAAGTTTCCTTCATCATCTGCTATTTGCTAGTGTCACCAAAAGTACCTGGTCTGTTAAACTCTTGCAGCCATTGTGTTCTATCATGCCTTGTTAAGGCACCAGTTTTGCTGAAAACTGAACACATGCCCAGTAAGGTTAAAAGGATGCTCTTCAGCACCCAAAGAAGAGTATTTAAATTGGGTTTATTGGGTTTACTGCTCTCTCCTAATCCCTATTTGCTACAACCTAAGGAAGATAACATTTGCAGAGCCTGTGCCAGATTTCCATTCAGGTTTTTCTCATCCAAAAGATGTTTAAAAACCTGAGAGGAATCAAAGACCTTAAGAATCTTCGGGAAATCCTAAGAAAACAGTGTCTGCTATTCTGCAGCTACTAAAACATGTGCTGATTGTATCTGCTCACTGGGGAAGTGCCACCTGACCTGTGTGTACAAGGTGTCTGTAACAGGGTGCAAGCTCTGCACAAACCTGCTAATGCCAGAGCCCGGTGCTGTGTCTTTGCAGGACTCACATGACCAAGTACGAGAGCCTGCCCTCTGGCAGGCGCTACACTGCCCGGAGGGGGAAGGCAGCCACGCTGGCAGGGAACGAATACCCTCTCCACCAGGAAAACTCCAACATGTGCAAGAAGGTGTTTGGTGCAAAGTCTGACTCTGCTGGCAGCTGGTTTTGAAAGCAGGACTTGAGCTCCTGCTTTCCTGAATCCCTCGATGACTTAGGCCTGCACGTACCTTACCAGTGTGGAGCTTGGCCTTGCACTGCTGCAGTTAATGGGAAATTTGCCATTGATTTCAACGGGCCAGGATCAAACTCCCAGTGCGTGCACAGTGTTTACATATGAACCTATATTTAAAACTTTTGTAAAAAAAAAAAAAAAAGGAAAAGGAAAAATCCCTAAGGCAAATAAAGACCAATTTGCTGGGATTCCATGCACTCCCTTAAGGGTGGTGCTTGTTCTTCATTTTTACTTTTTTGTGCCAAAAGCAAAAGTAATCCTTCATTTTTCTTTCTGGGGAAATACAGAAGTCTGTGTTTTCAATGTGCAGGAAGAACAATTATGATGTATAAAGAATGATTATTTATAAATGTATTTTAAAGTATTTAGGTGTTTTAGGCCTATGACCAATCCCTATTCAAATATTCAAGTACAATTAACATCCAGATAGGAGCATGAATTCCTGCTTACTTAGTATTGCCTGTTTACAAAAAAAGCAGATTTTATTTTACATTATTTTAAAGAATTTTGTGGGTTTTTTTAAGCAGGCAGAAGTCAATTATTTTTATTTATCTTTTGGAGTTTTTTTATTAACTGCTGTAGTTAAATACAATTGCTAAACAGTGTGGGGTTATGTTTCCAGAAGGACTTACAGTTGCCTTAATTCTGTTCTCATTGAAATCAATGGTAAAATTTCTGTAGCTACAAGAAGCAGGAGCGAAGTTAAGCCAACACTGGCTGCTCATCAAGGTTGCCTCCTAAAAACTTGTGTCCCTGTGTGTAATCAAGGCAGAGCAGGTGCATTTCAAAAAAATTAGCACCCCCTAAGGCAATTCTGAACTACAAAGAAGGAAAGGATCTTGAAAGAAATAGATTTTAGATTTTGGATGCACAGTCTAGCAAAGCCTGTGCAGAGCCAGAACATTTTCTTCTAGGTAAGTTAGGTTTGTATTTCAATGCAAAAAAATAATCATTAGTCAGACAAGTCCTCTGATTAAAATTACTTATACACTTCAAACAGTGTCTTCATAGGATCTGTAAAAAAAAAAAAAAAAGTTTTACATCAGCATTGCAGATTAAAAAAGAATATACCCTAAATATACCCTATCCCAGTTCAGCTGATCTCTGATCCATCTAATTTAATTTTAATAGGACAAGGTGGGCAAGTGCTGTTCACAAAAAAAGCAAAATAAAAAGCCAAGAACAATGTTTTTTTAAAAACCCAAACCCAAAAGGGAAAAACTCATAAATTGTCATGAAAAAAAATTTATTACAAGACTAAGAAAAAAATCCGAATTCTTTTGTGTTGTAAAAAAAGAAGCGTGCAGAAATCTGCAAAAATCAAACTGTCAGTGGGATGAAATAGTCTGCTTGTTGTCTTTCCTGAAAATGGTGGCACATTTCTAGTCAAAGCCTAAATAAAACAGGTAAAAATACAGTGTGAAGAATTTTTTTCCAGTCTTATTGTCTGTTACTTTCTGGGTAGGAAGGAATTGGGGAAGGAATGCTGTTGACTGGGGTAAGAGGAACCACTTTACTCACCTTCACAATATGAAGCAATAACTTGGGTTGGCACTCACTTGTCCTGGGCTTCCTTTCTAATCAGGAAACCCCCAGCTGGATGCACCACGGGCTGGAGGTGCCTGCCCAAGCCCCCTGCCCAGAGGGGAGGTGAGACCCAGGCACTCCTCCTCAGGGCCAATACTGCACTCCACATCCACTCACAGTCTGCACCCTCTCTGTTGCAGACACTCTGATACCTCCACTACTGTTTCAGGAACAAACTGAAGACAAGCTTTTGCATTTGTTATTACTACTCGCTCTTTGTGTCACACAAAACAAAAATAAGAGCAGAGCTACTTACTCGCTCCCCTAGCAAGAGGCAGTCTCCTCCTGCAGTGACCTGACACCCTAAATATAGAAGGTGGACAATGAAATAGCTGCCATCACTATTTTACTTGGAAAGAGTCGAGATATCAACAGATGACACCTCAGCCCCATTCTGCCAGGCTTGCCTATCAATTTACAACCCAAAATCAGAATAAAAAGGTAGTAGATAATTCAAATTATATCTGTAAGCTCTTTGATACCAGCAATCCCCCTGCAAGGCTTATCCCTTCTCGATTTTATCAAATTGAAGAACCAGCCTGTAAAGGCCAATTGTGGACCTCCCACAGCTTTGACACTTACACAGAGCCCCTGGGACCCACACTGCTCCTTCAGAAGGGATACGTGTCTTCGTGGATACCCCCTGGCAGCAGATGCTTCTGAAGCTATCTGACCCCAACAGCTGGACATAATGGGGATTCCAGGAGAGTTTTAGTCCAGCAGCTGGGTAATGGAAGGCCATGGCTTCCTTACTTGGGCTCCATAGCTACAGAAACAACAAAAGTAACAAACTTCTAAAAATAAGGTGAAATTAATACATTGCTTGAGCCTGCATTTGAAGGGAAAGCACACTTAGGGTTACAAACAAAGCAAATGGTCTAAGTGTTTATCAGATCAGTTGGGGTTAATCAAGATGTAAAATACATATTTAATAATGGTATTACATGTACTTTTAAGTAATCAGCAGTGGTAGCAATTAAACAACAATTCATACATGAAGTTTAGAGAAGCAAACAAATGCTTGGTCTTTTCTAATTGTAAGCCACAGAAGGAACAGTGCAATGATGATCCAGCTAAGTCCAAAAAGCTACCCACTTGCAATAGAGACTTGGAAACTTTCCCATTCAGGTTTCCAGGAATGCTAATTTTTTAAGAGTATTTTTCATCTACTCATAAAAAATATATAGGGATATATATATATAGGGATAGTTTTGGTTTGGCAGGCAGATTACATGTTCTCAATAGCAACAAGCCCAGGGGTCAGCAACTTTAAAATAGGTGCCTTTTTCTTTTTTTTTAACTTTTTTTTTTTAGTGTTATGTTCTATGTTTGGATAGTTTGTTTAGATCTGACATCAGGGAATTATCTGCTTCTCATTTTACTTTATTCCTACTTCTTTTGACAATAGAGTTGCACTTTTACCGTTTTGGTCTTGTCATTCCTACCAGTGATATTGTGATGACTTTGTAGAAACTTAAAGTATTTTCTCCAACAGTCCTTGAAAATCCCAGACATACTCTAACTTTCAATTTATTTGATATATCATAAGAAATCCTCATACTTTAATTTCAGTGGATTTGTGTGGTGTGAGGCACTTTGTGGCTGGACAAACACTGGTTGCAAGACTGGGCCTCTTAGGGAGAGGTTAAAGTTCACATCCCTCAGTTTATTTACTTTTGACCTCTCTTTTGTAGAGGTTTCAGCTTAATTTTTCCATCTATTGTAAGAAACCAGCACTTCTGTGAAGATCTTGTAGCAGACCTCCACTGAAATCAGGCTCTAGGAACTCTCCTTCAAGAAAAGCAGAGTTCCCAAATTTTACGGTTGACAACCCCAGGTCCCTTTGCAATTTCAGACTTCTCTGATTTTAACAAAGCGATCCAAGGCCTTTCTCTCTGCTCTACACACCCACTATCATTTTGTGTCTGTTTTGGTCACCCAGCTTGCTCCTGTTCAGCTAAGCTGGTGTGGCTGTGCTCTTCCCAGTTCATTCCTCCCTCTTCCCCATTCTCCCTTTCAACATCTGTTCTCATTCCCAATCTTAAGTCTTTTGGGGCTGCCACATGTGTCTCTGTATGGGAACCACTGCCTAGACATGAGCAGTGAAGCCATCAATGATATCTATCGCAGATGCAGTGCTGAGGTACAAATTCTGACGAATCTGGAAAGAGAGGAGGGAGAGAGTCACAAAAACCAAAGCACTGTTTTACCAGTGAACTTAATGCTTCCAGCAAAGTGGGAAGGTCATGTAGCCGTGTCTCGGAATTATAAGCAAATTCACAGCAGATGTCTTCGTATTGTACTGCTTGTAGGTAAATGATGAGGTGGGAATCAGTTTTCCTTTATGTATCTCAGGCATACGATGAAAAGGAAGGACCATTTTAATGTGCCCCTTACATACTGAAAACTGAGAAGTGAAAGTGTTCTTTTAAACTGCAAAAGTAATAATTTAGTTTTCAAGTCTCTTTTGGGATTTTTTGGTGTTTGACTCATGCTTTTTTAAAGACTTGGACTTAACAACAGAAACCTTCTCAATTTCAATGAAGGTAGAAGGAACACACTAAAGCAGCAAAAGATTTTTCTTAGTACTGGTTCAAGCAATAATGCTACCCACTAATAAACACATCTTTGCTTGTATTGCAATATTAGGCAATAAAAATAACATGGAGAGTGAGCAGAAAAAATCTATTCACCACCAATCACTCTCTCTGAACACATTACAACAGACAAGGATGCAGTTCTTTGGATACCCAAACCCATACACCAGTCACTGAAACTGGGGAGTTCTTTCTTAAATTATACTCGGGTAAATAAAATAAGCAACTTCCCTTTGTCCTAAGAGGAAAGAATAAAGAGGGATCAGGTCAGAAAGAGACTTTCAATGCTGGGACAAACTCAGGGAGACTCTGAGTATGGGGGTTTTGATCTGCTCTCTGGTGAAATCCTTTCTTCTGTTGCTGTTTACATGTTGAACCAAGTAATGCCTCTGTTTTCCCTTGTTCTGCACAACAGCCAAGGTAACTTTGCAAATATACAACCAAGCAGGACTGCAGGCTTACTTGCAGTGTGTCTTTTACTGAAAAATACATTTTATTTATCATAACATTCAAGAAAAAAAAATCCAACAAAACAAACATAATACAAATGCCAACTCATTCAGTGACAGACTTTGGTACTTGGCAGTTTCAGACAGTCTGTACTCCTGTGGCTGTGACACGTTGAAGTGTTCCCACTGTGCGATTCCCAGAGCCACTCTGCTGTCCTTCAATCCCAGGCCCACAGCACCCTGCAGTGGGATCACTTCGGGTTTCAGCTACACACTTGCCACAGTGTAGTCTCCATTGAGAGCAGCTCAAAGAGTCCATTTCTCTCCAGTTACACATCTTCTGTTTCTTAATTCTTCCTCCACAGGCAACAATCATCAACACGATGCGTTCATGGCATTTTCCCCTTTGCCTTACAGCCCACCCCTCTCTCAGCAGACATACCACCCACATCCTCTTAACAATCATTATCCTTACTTCACATTTGCACTTTTAAATATCTTTACACTGATAACTAACCCACCCTTTTAAAAATGAGAGGAAAAAGAAAGGGGAGGGGGGAAAAAAAAGAAGAAATTTAAAAAAAAAGAAATAGGTGAAAAAAAAAGCACAAGCATTTTTGAAGTGTGTGTTCTCAGGTTCTCAGGCCGCAAGTTAATGGCAATATATAAGCATAAGGAATGACACTTTGGCCATCAACGCTAAAGAATTAAGGTAGCATTGAAAACAGACAAGGGTGGAAAACACCCCACACAACCCATAAATACATTTCAAATCATTCACCGATCGATTCACCAAGGGCTAAATTTGATATTGAGTGAAACCAACCCTGTTGTAAAAGAACAGAACAACATCCTGGTGCATCACTCCAGTCCCCCTCAAACTTTTAATTGGATCCTGACCTAAAATGCATGGACAGTTGGCTGGTGCAGCCCTCAAACCCTGACAGCAGGGCTGGGAGGGAACTTGAGTTGTGCACAGGATTTTGCCCTGCTTTGCACATGGGGTGAATTTCAGCTGTAACATACTATAACTGCACCGTGAAACATATAATACCAGCAGCTTGTGAGCCCTGACATGGAGGGCTTGACTCTAATCCAAGATACGTGGTTACACAGCACCCCATCCACTGGAGAAATTCACCACTGGGTATACATGGAGGAGCACCATATTACCAGAATATTTTTCTGGTGACCTTTTGTAGCATTATCTGCTGGGTCCAGCTTGACTCAAGCCTAGAGCTCGGGTTCTGTAAAGTGAAGAACCTAGTGCTCAGGTCTACAAGGCACTCAGCACTCTGGGATGAGTTCAGCAAAGCTCTGCATAGATGGGTGAAGGAAAAAATCCTTCCACTGAAGTCCCCAGGAATCTGCTTAGATATCTGAAGCTGGAGATGCACGTGAAGGCTTTGCTGGGTTTGCGAAGCGAAGCACCTTGCAAAACTGACCCCTTGATGCAAACAAGAAGTCTTTTTAGTAATAGACAAAATCAAGTAAACACTGTCTGACATTAGGATTGACACATTCCACCGAAGTAATCTCCCCTGAGAAAATAAATAGCTGTTGATATTCCCTCATTTCATTGCTTTCATCTCCACAGGCAGTGAAAATAAAAACCCTGCAAAATTTTCCTCCAACAAATACATGTTGAAATCCTGGGCACTTGTTTTCTATGCTTTTTTTTTTTCCTTTCAAGTACACCGGGTGAAACTGTAAACCTGAGGTTGTGTGTGCAAACCTATATCTTGTAAACTGCAATGTGAAACTCCGCTCCGAGCACCGACATAGGAAAAGGTAGGGCAGGAACATTTTGGAGCAGGGATGCTAGTATTATACTGAACGTCCTGCACACCTGTGAGTCACAGGGAGCCATCTACTCTGGTACCTGCACTGTCCTGCAGTCCCAAGTACTGTTCTGTTTAACACTGATACTCTAATCGCAACACCTACGGACTTATCAGTCATGAGAAAGGTGGAGAAACATTCATCTCCTTGAACAGGCAGTCAGCCCGAATCCCAGTGGGAAGTTAGAGCTTGTGATGCAGACTGTACAGCTGAAGAGCACAGGGATTGGCCTGACATCACATGTGCTCTAGCTGGGCACACCAAGCTCTTTAGAAAAGGTTAAAATATTCACTGGATCCACAATGATGAAAATGAGTGAGAAATCACTCGCTATCTGCACACTTGTAGTGTATTTCATCCTGAGGGCAATTACAATTTGTACCTGTAAACAAATAAATTGCATTGAAATACAATCTCACGTGTATGGTTAAAGACAGTTCTACTCAGTTTTGTGTACGTTGTGAGTTACTCAGGAAAATGAAAATCCAGGGCTTATTTTAAAAATGGGAAACACTGAAACTTCCCCAGCTGCAGGAAACCTTGAGAACAGATGGAAGAAAATCCTGCCTGTGGGCAAATGCTTAAATAAAGACTTTGGGCGTTTGCATTTAGACTTTAAAATTATAATCTGTTACCTCAAGAAAGTTTTGTGTTATATAATTTAGGTTTGCTCTTATATTTATTTGCTTCCCCAAATGCTTCACTTCAGTAAAATTTTGGCCAGGGAACAGACTACAGAATTTTTACTGTCATAATAACAATCCTCTTTTCCTGAGACAAACTAGTTGCTTGTAACAAAGTGAGTCAATGAGTTTGAGCAGAGTTGGACACTGCACTATCAGTAATCTTATTGTATATTTTCTTGCTCAAAAGGTAAATATTTTCTTAGCAAATTGTAATTGTAGCCCTCAGAAAAACTTGTCAAACAGCTAAAGAAACAACTACATGGTACTGAGGCTGTAAAATTTTAAAATTCCTCTCCCAGGGCAGTGACTAGGATTTTGTTTTCAACAATATTGCAATTTAAGGAAGAATAGACTGCAGTCTTAAAGGAAAAGAAATGCTGTTCTCTCCTTTAGAACCAGGATTTTAAAATATTACATTCAATTTCTGGTTTCCCAGTATTTAAACGCTGTCATAATTAAGGCAACTTGTGATATTCAACACAGTACAGAGGAGCAAACAAAAAATGAAAGCAATCAAATGTGTTTTCTGACATTTACACAGCTTGTTTTGAACCATGCCAAAATATAAACACTAAAGATAATTTTACACTACAGCTCTCTTCATTTGCAATTCCAAGTGAGAAGCAGAGAGTACGAAAAACCATCTGGTGGCAACTTGTGACTAAAACCTATATGGAAGACCCTCATTTACTGCAATAGGAGAAAACTGAGGGCTTTATTTTACTTTTGAAGAGCTGCAGGGCTGCACTGGATATCACAACACATTCCAGGAACCTGAATGGAGCTTTGTGGTGATCCACACTGAAACGCTGCTGCATTTACACCCTGCATTTTACAAACAGCTGTAGTGGCATCGCTACCATTAGCTACCAGTGCAGAGGCAATGCTTAAAGCCTGCAGAGTGGCTTCAGTACAAAAAGAACTTTGCACAAAATAATGCCGTAATTTAGTGTTGCTCACATAATTAAATGTAGGCATACTCCAAAACAGGGGGGCATTTAGGAGAAAACAAAAAACTTACATGCTTGTTTTGTATGATGAAGCAAAAAAATGAGAAAACTGTAGAAGCAGTTTTTAGAATTAACGTTGAAGAGTTACCAAGAGTATTTCAAATTAAAGAAGCATAATTCTTCTTCCTTATCCCTGTGGAAAAAAAACAAACAAACAAAACCAGAAAATCATCATTAATATTGATTGTTAGAGAGCTGCCACAACAATCTGAACAGTTCAATCTTTACTCCTCTAGAGAAGTGCATAAATACCTCCTTTGTCATCACACTATTCTTGCCCCTCAATTCCTAAGCTACTGCCAACAACCAGACAAGGACACCCAGCTTTTTAAACTGAGTCAGTTGTTGGGCTGCCCTGGTTTTTTGAGCAGAACCCATCCTTGCTGCTCACAGGGTGGAATGTGCTGTGCCTTACAAGCCCACAGCTCCCAGCAGACTGGTCCTGGGGAATCCCATGGACATAAGTGGAAAGAGGGCAACGTGACCTGTGCGGGATTTAAGTGATCCATCTGCTCAATTAAAGACCTGGGCACCTTCCTGACCAACACAGCATCCAGCATGGAATACATCAGGGAAAGGGAAACAAGCCATAGCCACGTGCTCTAAGGTCTGTGGAGTTAACACTTGAATACTGGCTCAGGAAATCATCCGGGGCAGGAGGAGTCATTAAGGCCACCATGAACTTTTATTGGTACCAAGGCTCTGCACTATTGAAGTGTTTCCTAAGTAGCCACAGTTCTGAACACAAGGTCACGCTTACTTCCATTTGTAGACTGATTTACTAGATCAAATGTTACAGCCTGGTTGGTTCCTGGAATATTCCAGTATCTCCCACAAAAACTGGATAAATTCTTTACTGAATTCTCAGCAAAAGCATCAGCATAAGTAAATCCTATGTCCTGCGTATTACACTGTAAGTTGACTTCTTGACTTAGTAATGTAGAACATCCATCCTGCTGAACAGGGAACAACTAAAACTAAGTTTAAAATCAATTATGAGCCTTTAAAAATCATTTTTATACACTCTCCACACAAAATTAATTTTTAAAGGCAGGCATAGATTATATGATAGCAGTTAGGAAGAAAACACAACCAGTAGGTATATTTGCATATGTATTCCTGTACCTATAAGGTGTTTATGCTCATGGTTTAAACAGAACAATGAAAAATACCCTTCTAATACTGGCAGTACAATTTACTACAGTTGCTTTCTACTTTGCTACCTGTTCTTTTCTCATTTATTTACCTAACACGAGAGAGCAACTCCAGGGTAAAATGTGGGATAAATACAAAAGCCTAAACACATTTTCATTCACTCATCCTGGGAACGAACTCCTGTCAAGCAGTTCACTCTCTACAGGTTGGTTCTGTCTAGGCTTGGATGCAAATTCATTTGAACTGAAAATTAGCATCAAGGAAGAAGTGCAGCAGGCAAGGACGATGTTGCTAAAACTCCCCATTAACTGTGAGTGAAGAAGAGGAGGGGGAGAAGCAACCTTACGATATCACTCAGAAATACACACATATTTCCCGCTATTTTCTGCATATCGAGAACTTAAGGATAGTTCAGAAATGACAGCTTGGATTTTGTCAGAACAGAAATTGATGGGATCCATTTTATCCCAATGATTGTGCAGAAAAGAGCACCAGATACAAAGGGAAGTGCTGGAAGAGCAGCAGATGTGCAGAGGATTTGGTGTCAATCCACCACGGGCATCACACCATTACCAAAACTTCAGGTCACACTGAACTCCCAGAGGTGACAGAGACCAAGAAGGAGCAGTCCTTAACACAGTGATACAGTTTGTAAATGAAGATCTGAAAGAACTAGAGCAAAGAAGGAAAGAAGACGATATGTGCAGGGCAGAAAGGAATTCAGGAGTGGAGAAAAAAGCATTCATCCAGCTCATTTTGCCTAGTAAAAAAAAAAAAAAAAGGACCTGAAAGGATAATACTTTATTCAACTCTCACACTCAAAGGATGAAATCTGACTGGTTTAAAATCCATTTTAGGATCTGCACAGCATTACTACAATCCAAAAAACCCAACCCTGGTCTGGTGTGAAAGCAACTAACTGGACTTAAAAAAGTTAACAACTTTTTTCATCCTTAGATGCAAAGAGTTCATCTTTAGATTCACATGAAATTATACTGCTGCTCTTCTTAGGAGAAAAACACCACGCTGAGCAAAGAAATGCTTTTCATTAGGAATGGAATAACAAAGGAGAGAGGAAAATAATGGAAAACAAAAGACAAAGTAGACAATAAAAGAGAGAACAAGAGGAAAAATTATCCACAGGCACATCAAAGTTAAGTAGGTGAATGAAAATAACAGGAAGAAGAAGGCTACAGGTGTGATTCCCCTCGGGCATATACCTAATTTTCCACTGAGAGATAAGATGGAATAACCAACATCTAATGACAAGTTAAACACATCCTGCAGCATGCAGTTAAAATTATTTATTTTAAGACTGTCAGAACAGGTCAAGGGAAGAAAGTGCATCCATAGTCCAGCAGCAGGACACTTCCTCAGCAGGTCTGAGACAGCCCCTCGGGGGCATCCCTGCCTGTATTAGACAACGAGGGCCTTGGCACAATCAAAGATTGAAAGGATGGTAAAATTAAACTAAAGTCTGCACACTGCTGACTCAGTACCTTCTGTACTGAGTATGCACGTCTTTGCATCGCCAGTCTCTTGGGGCAGCTTTCACACAGTCTTGCAGTGGTAGAGCTCTGACACAGCACAACAAAGCAGAGCCTCTGTTTTAGCTTCACCAGTGAGAAAGAGCAATTGGGTGAGAGTATCACCTGCCTCACCAGGCACTGAAGGCAAGCTAATACATGATAACAGGATAAGCCTCTGGGAACTGAGGGGCAGGGCACACCAGGAAATATGTTGTTTTTCACTTTTAAAGAGTGACACAAGAAAAGCTGGAGGTTTTTGTTTAAATAGCTACTGTTACAAATACATCTACTATACACCCCACCTTTTCCAAAAGGTCAAGTCTCTAATCTGAAATCTACCAATTCCTTCTGCTAGCAGTCTCAGTTCAGCCTCCAGACCAAATGGAAAACAATGAACTACTTTTTACCATTTCATCTAGGTCCTCTGACTTTACTGGCAAGATGAACTCAAGTAGCACAGCAGAGCTCAAGTTAAAGTGGCATGTTGTCTGTCCTGAGTGACCCATAAGGGCCAATGAAAACAACTTCATCCACAGCCAGGATAAAAGAATGGAACTTGCAAGATCAAGTAATTACAAGCAGAGAAGTAAGTGTATAAATCACATTGATAAGGAAATAATCTACTGTGTAGCAGATGATGCAAACTAAAAAAAAAACCCCACAAAAAACCCACAAAAACAAAACCAAAAAAACCCAAGTGGTGGGGAAGACAAAATTTACCCTCAAGCATGCAACTGGACAAAGCTCAGCACAAACTGGCGACAAACCCAAACTTCTGACTGTTGCCACTCTTCCACTCTTTCTCTTTGCCTTTTCATATACACCAAAAACCCAACGCTGTGAGTTCTTGGTATGCCACAGAAAATTTGGCAGCTCTGCCTAATACTGCACATGTTAAAGATGAGCCATGCATTCCAATGCAACAGGCAGAAGGAGCAGTGACACCAGTCCTGAAGGCACTTCTGTAGTATTTCAGGTCTTTTAAAATGAAATGTCATCATTCCTTGGTTATTTTGCAGAGGACATCCTGCACCCACGCTGGTTTCAGTGCATGCTGTATGCCCAGTCCCATGCCCTCCTCCTTGCTCCAGGACGGGTACTGAGTGCCCCTGCATGCACATCCCTGAATTGGGAGGAGGCTGACCCAGGGTTACCGCCCCAGGTAGCTGGACGCTGTCAGGGGAGCCCTCCTGCAGCACAGGCAGTTGTGGGCACCTCTGCCCCTGCCAGCAGCCCCATGGCTCCAGGACAGCACACCTGGGACTGCTCCATGCATCCCGCTCCCTCACCCCACTAACAGGAAGGACCCAAAATAAGGATTTGCTTCCATCACACCCCTCTCCCACTCTTCTTGAGGTTGGGGAGAAACAGGTTCAGAAGAAAGAGAGAAGTGCTCACCTCCCCTTGGGAGGAAGAGGTGAGAGGTGAGACAAGAGGAAGATGGGATGTCAAGGTGAAGGGGCTCCTTCATGGCTTGCAAGATGGGTCTGGATGATGGATCCAGAGATGCCCAACCACACTGCCATCCCCAGAGCGATGGGAGGTGCCCCAGCCGTGGGCTGCACAAATACAGACTGTGTGATGAGCAGCTATGGTGTGCTTCTCTGAAACTGCCAAAAAAGAAGCTCCGAGGAATACTGAACTGCACCAAGGAGTGTGCCTAACCTTTCTGTATTTTACGCCCTGGTGACGGCTCCTGTGTGGACCCTCTCTCCCCTGAGGAGAAGCTGTGGCACTGCTGTCATGTGGCCATTAAACCGGTCTGCCCTGACCCGTCACCGGCGACTGCCGTGCCCGACGGGCAGCACGCACTCACCCCGCTCTTCACCGGTGCTCCACCACAAAGCGCATGGTGGTGCCGTCGAAGGAGGGCGGCGCGACGAGCCGGGGGCCGGTGGCGGGCGCTGTGATGCTGATGACCGGCTTCGCCTCGGCTGCCCCGTGCCGCGGCGGCGGCGGGCCCTTGCTGGTAGCCACGTAGTAGGGACTCTCGGCAAAAGCTGCCTCTGGCGCGGCGGGGCTGCCAGGCTCTGCCGGGGCGCTGGCTTCGCTGCCCGGGTGGGACAGCGGGCGCTGAAGGGCTCCGGCGGGCAGCACGGTGGCGGCGGGCAGGAGCCCGGGGTAGAGCATGTACGTGGCGCCGTAGGCACCGGCGTTGAGGGCAAGGGGCGAGAGAGGCAGCGGGACGGGAGCGACGGCCGACTGCTGGGGCACGGGCACCTCCACGTACTGCCCGGTCTCGGGGTCGAAGAGGCGCCGCTTGAGGGGCTGCTGCACAGGCGTGTCCACCAGGTAGTACTGCCCGGTGCTCACGTCCAGCAGCACCTTGCGCTGCGTCTGCGGGAAGGGCTCGGCCGCTGTGGCCGCGGAGGGCACGGAGGGCGAGAAGCAGAGCAGCGGCGGCGGCGCGGCACCGGGCAGGGCGGCGAAGGGCAGCGCCGGACGGTACAGGGCGGCGGGCGGACCCTCGGCGGGCGGCGGGGCGGCGGCGGGGGACTCCTCGGCGGGCGGGGGTCCGGGCGGCGGTCTGGGGCTGCCGGGGGGCTTGGCCGTGCCGAAGGGCTGCAGGCTGCACAGCGCCGCCCCCGCCGCCGCCGCCGACACCGGGCTGGGGCGGATGCCGCCGCCCGCCGTCGTCCCCGGGGACGGGGGGGAGCCGGACTCGGTGGGCGCCTTCAGCGGCAGGGACAGATAGTTCCCGCAGTCGGGGCCGCGCTCCGCATCGCCGCCATCGCCGCCCGCGGGCAGCCGAGGGGAACGCGGCGGTGCCGGGCCCCGCAGGCCGCCCTCGGAGGGCGCCTTGGCCGGAGCGGGGGCCGCGGCTCCGCCCGCCCCGCGCAGCGTCAGGAGGGCGCGGGGGGCGGCGGGGGGCTCGGCGCGGGGCGCCGGCGGGCCGCGCTGCCGCTGCCGGGCCAGGCTCTCGAAGGCGGCCGCCTTGGCCGAGACCTTGTCGGCGGCGCTGTTGGAGGGGCGGCGTGGCAGCCGCTCGGCGCTCGGCCCCTTGCCCGACGGCTCCTCCGCCTTGTCCGCCGGCGGCGGCTGGGGCGGAGCGGCGGCGGGTCGGGACCCGGCGCCCCGCTCCTGGCTGGCGATAAGGGAGAGGACGTGGCTGTCGGTGATGGGCAGAGGGTCGCTCTTGCGCTTCCACTCGCGCTTGTTGAAGCTGTAGAGCTCCTCCATGCTCCGCACCGCCGCCGTCAGCTTCTCCAGCGCGTTCTGCACCGGCGCTGTCTTGCTCTCCTCCCGCGGGTCCTCTTCCGGTCCCCGGCTCCTCTCGGCGGGCGGCGGCGGGGGCTGGTGCCGCCAGGGCGCGGAGGATTTGGAGACGATCTTGAGCACAGCTGGCTGGCGAGCATCGCTCTTGTTGGGGGCGATGGTGGCCACTGGCAGCCTGCCCGAGGTGCGGTGCACCAGGACGGTGCCCTCCGGTGGGCAGGCGGGCGCCCGGCCCGCCGCCTTGGCCCCTGCCTCGGTGGGCTTGGGGCCGGTGTGGCCGACTGCCTGGCAGGTGATGACCACGGGGGAGAGTGACCGGGGGACACCGGCGATGACCAGCTGCTGCCGCGGCTTCTGCTCCGGACCGCCTTGCTCGGAGGCGCCGCTGCCCTTGTCGCTGCTGTTATCCCCCGAGTCAGCGCTGTAGGAGCTTTTGATGAGCTTCCGCACGTCTCGCACCTGGTGAAGGATGCCCTGGGCTTTGTATTTGCTGTCCCTCACGTCGCGCACCAGGAACTGTGGCACTTTGTCGGGGCCGTCGCCCGCCTTGAGCGGCTTGAGCGGCTGTCCCCTGCCCTCCTCCGGCGGTCGGCCTGCGATCTGCGGCGTCAGCAGCTGGGCGATGCTGAAAGCGGCGTCGCGGGGCTGCTGCACGCTGCCCAGGCTGATCTTGATCTCGGGGGCTTTGGGCTTGGCGGCGGGGGGCGAGGTGGCGGTGGCGGCGGCGCCGGCGGCGGGTGAGGGGACGGCGGCGGCCGCGGCGGAGCACTTGGTCGCCCTCTTGCCGGGTTCCTTCTCCCGAGGGGTGTGCTGAATGGCGGGGACGAACAGGCGCGACATTTTGGTGGGCTTGCCGGCAGAGATCTCACCCAGGTCGGCTCGCCAGTCGTGCTTGGGAGAGAGTTTCAGCTTACCGACGGGCGCCCTCTCCTCCTTCCTTTCCGCCTCCCGCTCCTTCCAAGACCTGAAGGCGCTGTTCTGGCTGCGGAGGAAGGTGGCCTTGATGGCCTCCGAGGCGCTGCGTTTCACCTCGCACAGCTCCTCCGACAGCGCCCGGTCCAGGCTGCGGTTTCCCTCGCGGGGCGTCGACGCCTTGGAGGCCGGAGACCGGCCCCCGCCGCCCTCGCCCGCATCCTCCGTCGGCGCCGTGGTGCAGTCCGAGCCGCCCTCCGAGTGCCGGGAGTTCTGCCGCTGCACGCCACCCTCCCGCTGCCGCTCCCGTCCGGCGCTGCCGCCGGTGGGTTCCGGCTCCCGGCCCGCGCCCGGCCCGGTGTAGGAGGTGTCGGTGATCTCGCCCCGCTCCATCTTGAACTCGTGCTCCAGCTGCATCTTCTTGGAGATGACGTTTTTGAGGAGGCTGGAGGCGAACCTGGACTTCTTGCTGGACCCCTTCCCGCCGCCCTCTGCCGCCGGCGGCTCCCCGGCCTCGGCGGCATCGCCGAGGTCCAGCAGGGTCACCACCCGGGAGCCCGCCCGCAGCCGCCGCGGCGTTTCGACGTGGGCGATCTCCCCGTCGAGCTTGCTGACCACGAACTCAAGGGCTTTGGTCTGCGAGCGGCCGGAGCGCAGCAGGCTGGGCTCGGCTCTCGGCCCCAGACTGCCGCACTTGAGGTCCAGGTAGGTGGACCAGCGGTTGATGCCCAGGGCATTGTCGGACAGGGAGGCGGAGGAGGCGCGGGAGCCGGGGCGCAGGGTGTCGAAATAGGGGTACGCCAGGCTGCGGAAAGCCCTGGCCGTAAGGTTTCGCACCTCCTTGTCGGCATCGTCCAGCTCGCTGACGGCGCTGGAGGCGCCGCTCGAGTGCTCCCCTGCCCTGGCGGCCCCGCACCGCGTCTGCAGCCGCGCGGGCACCGCGATGAACTTTTTCGCGTGGTCGCGGACCGCATCCTGTTTTAAACTCGCACTGCGGTCGGGAGCCGCGGCGACACGGAGACTCATGTCGCCTTCATGCTTGGCAGCGTAAACAGTGTTTTGCTTTCCGTGCACGTTGCTAGACTCATTTATAGCCCGGGAAGCGGCTTTGATTGATAGGAGAAGCTGGGCGCCCGGGCTCCCGCCGGGGCGGCCGGGCTGCTTGGACCGGCTTTCCCCCGAGCTGGCGCGCTTGTCCCCGCCGGGGGTGTCGTGTTCGGAGGTAAGGCTGACGATCTCGGTGCTGCTGGTGTTGTCGATGCTGTCGGTCTGGTTGTTGGGGTCGCTGGTGGTCGTGCTAAGGTAGCAGCTATTCTCCTCCTCCTCTGTCAGCGTGTCCCCTGGGGTCTCGTCGCTCCCGAAGGAGGCGTAGTCAACGAAGGAGTAGATCACGTTGTTATCCTCGAAGTCCCAGCGGGCGGCCAGCCCCGCGTCGAAGTCCATGTCGTGGTCCACCTCGCTGAGCTGGATCTCCTGCGTGCTGATATAGTGCGCCTCGTCGCGGCCGCCGCCGGGAGGGGTGCCCGGGGGGGCGCCGGGGGGAGTCGCCTTGCGCCCCGCGATCTCATCCTCCACTTCGCTTTCGTAGCCGAAGGAGGACGAGGAGGTTTTGCCCTCCGTCGACACCGGGTCGCCCATCGCGGGAAAGTCGTCCGCCTTGGTCACGGGCGAAGGGCAGGAGGAGGAGGAGGACTCCGGGCAGCCCCCCGCCTCCGGCGTCCCGCCGCTCCCCGCCGCTTCCACGGAGTCGGGGCCGGTGTCAGCGCCGCATTCCGCCGCCGCCGGGGAAGGAGGGCGATCCCGCCCGTGGTCCAAGGATGCTGCCCCCGCTTCCTTCCCCGGGAGTCCGCCGCTCGCCGAGTCGCCATCCCCGGTTCCAGCGGCTCCGCTGTCCGGTGCGGGACCGGCCGCTCCCTCCGCGCCGCCGGCCGGGGCCAGGTCGGGCTTCTTGCGGCTCTCCTCCGGCCCCTGCGGCGAGCCGCGGATCTCCACGTACGCCGCCGCCTCCTCCTCCTCCTGGACGGGCGCCTTCGGGCCGGGGTTCGGGCTGCGGCTTGTGTTGGGGTCCCGGTCCTCCGCCGCGCCCTCCGGGCCGGCTCGGGGGCTGGCGGGCCGCTGGCCGGGCGCGTCCATGCCGGGGCCGTCGGGGCGCGGCAGTGGCCCGCGGGGGCGGGCAGGCACGTGCCGGCGAGGACGGGGGGGCAGCGGCCGCCCACGCCCTGCCCTCCCTTCTCCTCCTTGCCCTCCCCTCCCTCCTCTCTCGTCCCCTCCTCCGCCTGGCGCGCCGGCTCCCGGCCCGGGCGGGCATCGCCGCCGGGGGGCGGAGGGGTCGGGCCGGGCTCGGCTGCCCCCGCCGCGCTCCGCGGTACAGGGCGGGCAGTCCCGCCACCGCGGGGGAGGTGGCTTTGCACATCCCGGGACGGGCCCAGCTCCTAGGGGTTTTCCGAGATGATCTTTACTTGGGCGGCCCAGGGCGGACTATACATAGAGCAGGCGTCACTTAGGCCGGCTGAACGAAATCCTGTTTTAAACGTCTGTGTTTGCCGGAATAAAAGCGCCCGGACACCCTTTGGAAAGGGAGAGCTGCCCATGCCTACAAAGATGCTGCCGCTGCCCAGCTCCCCGGGGAGCCAGAGGCACCGGCTGCAGGAGACAACTCCCAGGGCACCGGGTGAGTGCGCACCGTGTCAACAGCAAGTGCACCCTCGTTCTACAGGCAGCAGAGGCTAAACAGCTATTTTCTTCCCTAAATTATCCCCCTGCACCCTGTGTCCCCATTTTCAGGAGGTGTGGTTGCATAGGGACACCCTGTGGATGGCAGCCTGGCCCTGCACGTTTACAGTACTCCAGAGAGCCACTGGTCTCCAAGAAATCTCTCTCTTTCCAAGAAATGCCAGTTTAGACACAACCAGCACCTCAGATCTATTAATAGGCATTTCTATGGCATGCCTGACCTTTGGTGTCTGAGAGCTTTACTGAGCGATCCCCAAGATGACAAACCAAAAATCAGTCCAGGACCATGGGAGTTTTGAAAAGGCAAGCTGTTAAACACAGAGGAGGAGAAACAAAGGAAAGCAAGCAATCTTGAGGAGCAGCCCTCAGCTATACAATGGAGATAACGTCCTAAATTCACAGCTTAAAATACAACATCCCAAATTTACAGTATCTGAACATTTAGGTGAGCAAGCTGGCATTGGGCTGGTAAGACTGAACTGAGCTCGGGGAGAGTTGTGGAAATCCCTAAAGCAATTACCAGGATCCAGGACCTTACAGCTGCATGGTGTGCAGATCTTCCAGGGATGCCACAGGAATAGAGGAGACAAGATGCAAAGCTGATGCTATCCCAGAATTCTTCCCAGCACTGTTCATGTCAGAACAAAGGTTTCCCAGTGCTCCCAGCTTCTCATCCCACCCTGTAGCCAGTCTGCTCTGCTGCCATCCTCCCTGTGGGCTTGAACTGTTCCTGCTGCCTCCAGGAAAAATGCCCTGCCTTCTTTACTGAACCCAAGCGGAGCCTGGTGAAGCTCCCTGCAGCAAGGGCAGGTCCATAGCCTGCCTCAGATAAGGGTCTCTGCTGCCTGGAGGAAAACAAGTGACATGGCTCCAGTTTTTAGTACTCTACATAGATACATGATTGTTTCTTAGGCTGTAGATTGACAGGATGGAAAGTATTACTACTGATATTTTCATAGAAAGACACATTCTTCAAACCTGGAGGGTTTGGAGCAAGTCAGGTCACGTGCAGTGAGGCTCTCCCCAGGCAGCAGGGATAACTGATTTCCATCCTTACTGAGTCTGTCCTGCCTCCAAGTGTGCTGTTAATGAGAAGCTGGGCACCAGCTTTTATGAGTACTAGGCTTCCTCAGGCCTTAGCCTGAGGTTTATCTATCTTCAGCTCCCCTGGTACACACAGCGACTGCAGTTCTCCACAGAGCTGTGGTAAATGGCATCCTCATCCCTAAACAGCTTCACTGGGTTTTGTGTCCCATCCACATGTATTACAGGCTTGCCCCCGTGTCTCAAGCAACCACAATAAAGTCATGACATAACTAGAGAAAGGCAATATTTTAGCACATTATTGAGAGACATCTTAGTTTTAATTGATGATGGGCTAAGAGTATACCTTCAAATACAGTCCTTTCCAAATGCCTGGGATGCCAAGGAGTGCATTTTAAACCTGGTCATTTCTTGTACTTGGGTGACTGCTGCCAAGTGTAGCAGCCTGGCCTTCTGCTCTGCCTCTGCCTTCTACCAGATGCCTCCTCTCAAGCAAGGTCTGCACCCCAAGTTCTCAGTTCCCCCACACTCTGATCTCCCAAACCAGGGTCTCAGGTGTTAGTCTCTCACACCTTACTCTCCCCTCTACTGTTTGGTTTTCCTGCATAAGAGTACACAATGAATCAAATCTTTGCTCCCCAAACCTGCACAATTAAAAGTGGTGGGGTTTTTTGAGTAACAGTTGTTGTATATGCCTGCCAAGATCCCCAGACAAGATCCCCACCAAAATGAGCATCGAAACTTGATTCTTTATTTATCTATTTTTACAGTCTAGTTTCTAGCTATGGTCCTGAGATGGTTTTTTCTACCCTTTGCCTTTGGTGGTGTCTTGAACTTAATCTATTCAATCTTACATACTCAGGCAATGGCTCTCACAACTGAGGCTGAAACCACAATGGAGCACTCATGCATGTATGTTTATTAAATACTTATGTCTCCAGCACAGGGAATTTATGCCCCTGGTGACAAAAATACACACATAAAATCCACACCTGTTCTTCTCCACTTTCAGTCATGGCTAGCCCTGGAGGCCTGCATGCCTTAGGCTGTCAGATCAGGGTATTTCCCATGGCACTAAGACATTGCTACAGGGTACAGAGCCACACAAATCCCAATGCCATTTGTAAAAAGTGAATCTCTGACACCCAGCTTAAGTGCTCTAATCACTGTATGGTGTTAGAAGGGCAGGGAGAAAATGAGAAGGATTTCCTTCTCTTTTTTTCATATCAGAAGTTTCTGCACTGATGTGGTGCCAGCTCCTCAGAGATGCTTTGCTGAGAGTCTGGCCCCAAGCAAAGCGTAAAATTCCATGGGGTTTAGGCTTAATGCCTTCTCCCCAGCCTTTCCTCTTAGGTACCATAGTGTCAGCTTTTGTAAAGCCTGTTTTGGAGGTGTCTAATAGCCTCCAGGCATCGCATCCAAAGCTTGGGTGCACAGCTTGGACCCAGGGCTGACTCCCCAGGACTTCTTCCCTGTGGCGCTGCCTCACAAGGGATCAGAGCGCTTCAACAGCTTTGCAAAAGTGAAGATGATTTTGGGTTTAAGGTTTTTTCCTGTATTTATTACGGTTGTCAGAAAAACTCCACAGCAAGCAAAGTGATAGACCTGTTTGGTCACAGTCAAAAGTACACAGGAAAGCTTCTGATCCATCACATCATCTTGCAAATTGCAATTTCTTGCTCTGTGCTGGCATGACATCTCCACTGATTAATAATCAGATCAATGTGATTTGGTTAATAATGTGGAATATAAGTAACTAACGTGTCATCCTTATGATTCTAGCCATAATCAGCTGAGGCATGCATTAGCATCAATTACTCCCTTATGGTTTCCACCTTTAAATCTCTCTCACTCCCTGAAGATACCAAAGTCTAAGATTTCTGCCTCCAAATCTGTCATGGAGTGTTACTGGAGCTGTCCTCACAACCACAGAAAATCTGTATTAATTAATGCCTTTTGTAACATAGTAGGCACTCTACATTTAAACTCTTTCTGGTAGCAGTAACAAGATACACTCTTTAGCCACATTCCGTCCTTTGCTCATAGAGTTTAGGTCAAACCGGTAAAGGTGAAGGGGAAAATGCAGATAAGCTGAATTAGCTCTGCACCTTAAAATACATTGCCCATGGAAGTAGCAGGGAAGTGGGGTTTAAAAGGGATTTGAGAAGAGGCAATTAAAAGCAGAATCAAGAGATGAAGAATGAGGTTAAGGAGACTGTAACTATATGATTACATAGGAAATCATATAGAAGAAAGCATAGGGTTTGGGGTTTTTTTCCTTTAACTGAGACAGGCAGGGAAGTGAACAACTGGTGGGGGAGTATTTAGTTGAGCTTTTTCTGACTAGGGAAAGGTAAAATATTAATCTGTTAATTTAACCTTATGAAATGTTAATACTGCTTTACATATTTTACTTCTTACAAAGTTAAGTCATCACAAAGGAGTTATAAAAATCAGACCCACACAGAAGAAAAATAAGAATATTATTTTCATGGGAAAGGCAAACACTGTTCTAGTGACTAAGATGGTCTGTAGGAGAGGTTATGCTTCTTGCATGAAAAGCAATGTCTTTCACAGAAGATAAGGGAAACAGTGCAAGGATTCTGTTGAATTCTGTGCACACAGCAAAACACACTCACTATAGGTTCAGAGAGAGATGAAGAATGATAGACCTATAGGGAGAAGCTTTAATTTTTAGCTGATTATTCTCTTGAGTAGTATTTGAATATTGCTGGATTAAATTTTTCTCTCATTAGTTTTCTGGTAACATTCCACATTGTCAAAGTGAGCTCTGTGGTAAACTTCACCTTTGAAATCAAAGCAAAAAATACATTACTGGAGTTTAGATGTGTGTGTTTGTGTGTGTTAAGGAGAAGGGAAAACAAAACAGCACCCAAGGAGGAGGGAGCAAACTCCACTTTAGCAAAGGAGAGGCAGATTTGTGGTTTATTAATGAACAGTGGAGTCCAGAACACTTTATAAATCTCCAAGTGGTACCAGATACACTGAAAGGAAATACAATACCCACACACATGTGTTGGTATGGAAGCTTTCTGGCAAAACCAAGTGAAAATAAAATGAGATTTTTGTGGCTTGCACTAAGATAGTCTTTCTTATGGCATTTCGCAGGGAACTGACTGAAAAAGTACTAAGCAAAAACTAAGTGAAAACCAACACCTGGATGTCTCAATCCTTTCTCTCACACAGACTAGAGTAATCAAGGGGATCTTTCCTTTTCCATCTGGAGCCTGTTGACGAGATTGAGGGGCTCTTCTTAACACTCAACCTGCAAATGTAAACCAAATGTGTGCTCCTTCCTGGCAGAGAGAGGCAGAACTTTCAAAAGAAACTCCAGAGCTGGGTGGATTTCAAGACCCTAACCTGAGTGCTTGAGCTTGCAGGATTCGAAGACCTTGGCGTGGCTCTCCGAATGGGAGGCCACTTTTCCTCCTAGGATGAGATAGGATCAAGTTCTGGCCACTGCCTTACGCTCTGCAGAGCATTCCCGTGTAACTGAGCCCCTGCGAGCAGCAGTGCCTGAAGTGCTGTGGAAACAACAACCCCCCACTCCCTGCAGCTCCCTCTGGCCCTTGCTATAAGCAGCTCCTGCTGGATGCCTTACAAGGGCTGCAGAAGATATATACCTTTTTAAAACAGATCCTCCCCCTTGCTACCCATCCTTCTCTTCCAGACCCCAAAATCTCATGCCAAAACAAACAGGCAGGAACATAATCCCAGAACGAGTTTAGATTTCAGCCAGACTTTTCACTTGTGCTGCGAGTACGGTCTAAATATGTGTTCATGTATTTATACGGGGTGTCTGCTGCTCAGACAAAATAAATCAAATACTGCTGAATTTTGTGCATGTCAGATTAAACTGTGTCTACAGTGTCAGTGATACAGGAGAATATTCTGGTGGCTATTCCATGTAGACAGCAATAACACATTCAAACTTTCGGAGTGTGTTGAATAAGACTAATTATAAACACTTCATTGCTTTCACAAACATCCTGGCAAGTGCCTGTCCAGCCTGCACTGACAAACTTCTGCTTGCAGAGGCTTCATGGCTTCCACAGGCCAACTCTCTGGTAACTGATTGTCTATATACCATCAGAAAGATGGCCCTCATTTCTACCTGGCTTCTCCTTGCTGGAAATCCATTATTTCTGCCGCAGATGGAGGAAGAAGATGACTCCCACTCTATGCTACAGGTTTGTTTTTTTTCATAACTAAGGGTGGCAAGTGTGCTTCCATCAATCTCCAGCTTTCACTAGGCCTAGGTTCAGTTTAACTTTACCTGTGGGACATACCAGCTACATCTCCCATCACTGCTCTTCAGATGTCCTTTAGCCCATCTGTAGGTCCTGTGAGAAGTGGTGCCTACAAGAAAGATACCAGGTGGAGCCTCACCCGTGGTGAGAAGAGGGAAGGAATAATGTTGTGTCCTGCTCATCCATCCCTGGAAACATCCATTGTTTTCATGTTGGCATGATCGTGTCCTTCAGCTTGGGCCCTATCCTGAACATGTTTTCCATTCTTCTGCCAAGTACTAATGAAAATACTGAACAAACACAATGGTGTTGGCCCCCGTAAGGTCACTACTAACACAAATTATGCAGTATTTGTAATTGACCTTCAAGGACAATCTGAGCAGTCTTCTCACCTCATAATTTCACCAGCACAGTGCTTCCTTACCTGGCTAACAGAAGAGAATCATGCCATGTGAAAGGCAAACACCATTTCTGCTCTCTCTGCAAAGCCCGTTGCCGCATTTTAGAAGAACTCACCAGGAACAAATCCCATCAAACTCACATTGTTATTTATCTGTTCTTTATGTTTCTCTCTCTTTGCCTACAGCGTGCAAGTTTAAGCCCACATTTCTCCTGGAACTAAAGTTACAGTGACTGATTTCAGCTTTGCTGCTCCTTCCACCAGGTCTCTCAAAGTCCCTCTTCCACAGGAGCAACTCTCCCAGGTGGCTGGGTCTGTTCAAATCTCCAATCATGGGCCTGCTTTGGAAATGAACTTTCCTCAGTGACCCTATTCTTTGTACAGTATTATTCGGTAACCCGAGAACTGCAGATGTATCTGATTATTGGAACTGTGCAGATGATTGCCAAAAAACCCGAAACCATGACCTTTCCTTGAGTTGTTATCAGCCCAGCTGGTGGGGGGAAAGAGAGGTGATTTATGACCATTCATTAAAATTACACAAAACTGATTATAGAGGTAGATTTCAGCTGTAAAGTTCATGCTCAAAACCTGCCTGCATAGTTCAGGGTATTTGGACATGAGAAAACTAGGAATTATCTCTTGAAGCAATGTGAATGTAAATGGATTATATTTTTATGATGTTTTGTGTTATATTTTAAAATACATCTTATTTATAGTCAAGATATTTTTCTTAATTTTCTCATGGTTTTTTAATTTTTTTTTTCTAGATCTTGTTAAATCTAGTTTTATTATTTTAAAAGATCTGTTTTAACTGGCCAGGGGCCATCACATGAAAACATAAAGCGGTACCATTTTTTTTCCCCACTTACTTTAGAATCAAAAATGCAAGCAGTCAGTCTGGATTTTATATGGGATAATACCATCGCTTTATGCAATCAACTGCTTTGCAGAGGGGGTTTGAACCCTAGCAACAATTTGTTGACAAAGAAGAGCTCCTACAGACCAATGTGCCCTGGAGCAGTCAATTGCAAATCTGCTCCGAGACCGTAACATGGAATTGCCATGCTTTGGAGAGCAGCCAGCATGGGATTGGGATTAATTTGCTCCCAGCGCTCAATAAATAATGTCGGGAGGGCCCCGTGGAGAGCGATCCCCGCTGGATGCACACAGCTCCTGCCGCGGGGCTATGTTTGGGCAGCGAGCTGGGTGCGTGCGGCGGCCGTCCCGGGGCATTTCTCACCGGGCTTACAGCGAAAGCCAGCTAGAGTGCCTCCCACCGCCTGGCAGGGACCGGGGGATCAGGCCGCCCCCGGAGCGAAGCTCCCTCGGGACGGAGGGGCTATATATAGGGGAGCTCAATAAACACCGTTTTGATCCTCATGCGGTGTGCCTGCCCGGAATTAAGGTCACATCCATGTTTTTGGGTGTGTTTCTCCGCTGGCTCACTTGGCGTACAAATTAAAGAATTGCAGGTGAGAAGCTGGCTACATAATGAGGAGTTATGGATCCAGCCAGTTTCTATCTGACCAAAGCTTTAGTCGGTACGTGAGGCCACTGCAGAGCAAAGTAAGAATAAGATTTTTAAATCCACGTGTAAAATCCATTGTAAAGGTCAGGTTTATAAGGAGACCATCCCAAAATGATAATGACATGACAGTTTTATGAGGCTGGAAAATGATAGCTTGGCAGAAGCTGAGTAATACTAGAGCAAGGGATTTATTTAAATTGGACTACTTTTTTTTATTTATATTTTTATTTTGTCCTTGATCCTTCCAGATCTCACAGAGATGAAGAATGTATAAGTAGCTCCCCACATTCGGCTGACAAGTGAGGTAAGAAAAGGTTATTTATGTGAGGCATTATTCTGTAATTTTGCCCTCCAAAGGATTTACATATTCTTCTGCAGAATATGTTATTGAAAGTTATACAAATTTTAATGCCTGTACTTTGCAAAAAATACATATAACATCAACTCTTAATAGCTAGCCTCAGAAACAGAAATAGTAAGATTTTCTACAGGAACTTTAACACAGTTTTAACTTAGAGAAACTGCATTTCTCCATAGAACAGGAGGACAACCAGTCCAGAAGAGCTTTTAGTCAAATATATACATTTAACAGAGGTGCATGTGCACCCTAAGAATAAGTCTTTGTGTATCTAACCAGAGCAAAAATACTTTTTCATTTGCAATATAAAAATCTCTCTCATCTTAATATTGTTTCTCCCAAAAGCAGTATCAACACCAAGTCTGGATTTGTTGGCTTTTTTTTCTTTTTTTACCTTGTGCAATGAGTTAATTCACCCTCTAGAAGACTGCAAGCACCTGAACACATCCTTCATCAGCTGAGCAGTTCCTGTCATGCTGAAGCTTAATGCAATTTTCATTAAACTGCAGTTTCATGTTTGGCCTCATAACATACAATATCTCTCAATCAAAACATAACTATAGATATGCTATGGCATATTGTCCACAGCTATACAAAACATACAATATCTATCTATAAGTATGCTAGATTTTTGCATATCCACTTCCATGTTTCCCACAATTCCTTTAATCAACAGTGAAAAATAGGAGTATTTTAAAAATATGAAAAATAGGAATACTTATAACACAAAAATGGTGCGTTCTCTTTTCTGTGAGGAGGTCGAGGTTCTCTCTCCAGGTCTGCTACTTTCCTCTACTGCAGCATTTTGAGAGCACAGATGGTGTCTCGGCACCCAGGGGTGTGGGGTTTAGTGGGGTACTCTGCACAGAGCATGCAGGCCTGATCCTGTGAGGTGTTGAGTGCCTCCCAGGAAGTGATGAGCTCTCTGAAATCCCTGTGACTTACATCTCCAGGCTGGGCAGACACCGAGCACATCTCCCCTGACACCCCCCAGGGAATCCTTTCTGCAGCATGCACCAGCCTCGTCCTCAAGTGTGAACCTTTGTGAAGGTTCTCCATTAATAAATTGATCATCCTGGTAAGGAGGCAGGGTGAATTTTGGGCAAATACTGGCTGCAGTGGAGATCATTCTGCCAAAATATGGAAGTATTTGTCCATTGTGACTAAAGTCTAGCTGGTCAGCAATGAGGGCTGGTGTGCAGACCCTCTGGGGTGATGGGCTCCCTGTAGAGCCCAGCAGGATGCTGCAGGTCACTCCTCCTTCCTCAGCCCCAGAGCCCAGGGCCAAACTAACCTCCATGGGGCAATGGTCCTCCTCCAAAGTAGCCTCTTCTGCTCAGAGGCTCTTGCAGTTGCTGAGTGGCTTCTTATTCCTTCACCTACACCAGCACACCATGCCTGGGGATCATGGAGCTGAGCATGGATTGTGTTCTGCTTTGGATAGCTCGCAAGGCCAAGGGAAACAAGAAGGAAAGCCTTCCCCTTCCTGTCTCTGAATGATTTCCAAACTTCTCTGCATCAAGTTTGGGAAAAGAAAGCAAAAACCCCTCTCTGTTTCAAAAAATTTGAACACTTAACAACTCTTTCTCCTCTTATGAACCGTTTGCTGAACTCTACCCAAATTAGCAGATAGGTGTGAAGTGTTCAGTTAGTAAAGTGACCAGCAGGAAATTATATTTGGCCACACTCTAGTAATTGTTATCTTTTACTACCAGCACAAGCCTAGATGGCACAAAAGGTTGCTTCCCAGTGACACAAGTAACAACTGTATTAGCTGCTGGCTGCAGGGCAGCACGTAGCGCAGAGATTCTTGAGATAGCTTTAAATTGGCTAGCTGGGGTGCTGGCCATTTGTGCACCTGCAGAAGCACAGCAGTTAAGTTGGGGTATTTCGTCTTTGGATATCTTTATGTGAGCAGTTTTTCCTCACCATCACAACACAGTCTCTTCTGCAACAGTGAAGACCCTTCAAGGTCCAAACCTTAGAATGTGCTCCTTGTCAGAGAGATTTTGTTTGTTTTAGCATTTGTGATGGGAAAGAGATTAAAAATAATTTTTAAAAAGGAGAGCCTAGATTTTTATTTTTTTTTTTCACAAAAGCTATTTCACACCTGCTACTCTGTGATTTAGAAGATAGGAAAACTAGAATTTTAGCTGAGTTTTATGCCTTTACTTTACGTATTTCCATTCCTATGTCCTGACCCTGCCAGGACTAAGCCCAGAAAGGAGAAAATGTTTCTAGAGTATAACTTGTCACCAAAACTTAAAAAACAGCCAGCAAAGGGAGAGTTCAACCCACCTCAAGTCCCAGCTGGTCTGTCATTAGCAGACAGGAATTAGCTTTTTACTTCAGATGAGTCACATAGGTGATAAAGGCATGTGTTGTATACATAATTATGTATACTGCAGAGTCTCAGTAAAAAGATCTGCCAGATGTGTAGCTCTATCCAAGCTAGGATCAGTGATCTGGCTGAGCCTATGTGGTTAAAGGGAAAGCAAATGCAATCTACTTTGTGCTTTGGGCTGTTTTATTGAATGGTATAAAACCATAGGAGTGGGTTTGTATGGAAAGAAAGTAGTTATATATAAACTTAGTACCTGACACCTTCACAGAACTGCAGGGATATATTTAGCTTGTATGAACTCCTGAGCCCTGGTTCGAATGCATTCAACTGGGGCATGTTCCTCTCCATGCTGGAAAAAGAGGAGTCCATTAAGGTCTTATTCTGGTGCACCAGCAGTTCAAGCCACTTAACTTTCCATGCAGTAAGTCACATGAATTGACTATATAAAGCAAGCAGAGAACACAGTGTAATGATTTTTTATCCCTGGCTGATAAAAGGAAGCACATGCTGATCTTTTTGGACAAATCACTGCTCTCAGCTGAAATCTCCATACCTCCTCCTGTGAATATGTTGAAGAGGATGGGCACTTAAAAGTGGCTGGGCAAAAATCCAGCATCACTTGACAATAAAGCCTCACTTAACACGTATCCTGTTGCGGCCGTACAGCTGTTTTAGTGATCAGATACAGCCAAAAGCAGTTACAGGGATATGGTGGCAACCTGAGAAGAGCTGTGCAGCGATGGAGAGAGTACAGCCCATGGACTGAGCTGAGCAGACCAAAGCTGATCTCTACTGTACGTGGCCAGGCTCTCAAGTTACACGATTTAGGCCATTGCTTACCGGGCGTGATAGAACTAATCACGTGTGTTGGGAGGAAAGGCACAGTTTATCAGATCCCAACCCACAGGTTCATGTTCTCTCCCTTTACCTAGAAAAGATGGTCATCCAAGGTTATGGGGCAAGTAGCTGGGAGATCAGCAGCAGCTCTCCTGGCAGCTGCCTTCGTCTGTTAGGCAGCTCTGCCACCCCACAGCACACGGTTTTGCAGCTGGCACAAAAGCCAAACAGACAAGGCAGAGGAACACGTACAAAACCTGTCTGTCCCCACATGCATTAATGCCCGCTGAAGACAAGCCACACTGGGCTCTCACAGAGAGCTCTCTGGGTGCCATGACAAGACACCAGTCATGACATTCTTGTTTTTAGCTAATTAGTTTGGTTCCCAAGCTTGGTACCCAGGAAATGTTTGGGGAGCTGAATATTCAGTACTGTCACAGTATGCTGTTGCAAGAGGCAAAGACATGCTTGTCCTTTATCACATTCTTCCCAGATCTTATTTTCAGATGTTATGTTTATAAAGTTAAGTACCATAAGTAGCAAAAAAACCCCAACCTAGTAAGAACATATTAAAAATGCACCTGTGTTACAAGAATATCTCAAAAAGGAAACAACTGAAAGTTCAAAAAACAGCTTTTTCTACTGTGCTTGTTAGAGGATGATCCAACCTGTGACTGAAGCTTTGGGAGGACACCATCCCCCTCCTTCATTAGCAATCAGAAAAGTCAGCAGAGATATTAGTATTCCTTATAATGCTCTGATTCACAGATTCATGGAAAATTCTGAGTTGGAAGGAGCCCACAAGGATCATTGAGTCCAAAGTTTTCTGCAATTGTATGGCCTTGCTGTTCTTTTTGTGCAGAGTGTCTCCCTGAAAATGAGTATCATTTACAGAAGTAAAACACAACGTCCTTTTAATGAAAAAGTTTATCCGATTTTTTGTATTTGCAAACTAGAGAAATAAAACTATATCCTGGGCTCTTATCTGGGTACTTTCCATTGATCAGGTGTCCCTGAATGTGAACCTTCTCCCATTTTGACCAGAGGAATAACTGTTCTGTTGGTTTTACAGCACATCTCCAGATTTACACCAGCAAGAAAGCACAATTTAATGCTCACTCCACCTGCTGAACAACCTGCAGCACTGGCTGCTCCAGCACTTTCACCAGGCACCAGGTGGAGATTTCCACCCAACTGGACATTACCCCAGTTTCTAAACAAAAGAGCATGGCACCGTACCGTGTTGGATTTGTATTGATCAGGCAGCATTTTAGCAGCTCTCCTCAATCTAATTTTAAATGCAGTGCACCATAGCAAGAGTCCCCATTATCTCCTTTGTGCTGGACAGGACTAAAGTGTATCTCAGTAGAAGACAGGAATAATAATAAGAATTGAGACATACAAATTTTTTTTTTGCCTTAAGAATCTGGTATTGTCCGCAGACAATTTTTTTTTTTTTTTGGTCACATTAATGTGGTTTTGTCACCCAAGTGCTGAGGTGGGGATGCAATAGCTGCACTAGCTATTTATAGAGGCACTGTATAAAGATCAACAGATGTTTTCAGCACAGCCCTGTACTTCAAAGGTTACTTGTGAGGTCAGAGCATTAGAAAAAACATAATTCAGAAAGTCACAATAAAAGCCCTGAATTGTTGATGTTTTCTAGAGGATCCACCAGTTGTTAGGCTAATTGCTGTTGTAGTCCGACTATTTTGTTGGATCTTGAATATTTTGATCAATATTGGTTTAAAACATGGAAGTGTAGAAAAAGCTAGCCAAAGTTTGTGATGCTGTCAATAATCACACTAACATGTCAGACAAGGTACATGTTAAATTTTTGGCTCTTGATTAGAAGTTAATTTTTTTGCCAATCTCAAATATTTAAAATTGAAAATTAATCAGATTTTTTTTAAAACAGTGTAGATAGATGTACTCATCTGGAGCATCCATTGGTCATTGTCAAATTCTACTATTAAATCACAGGTAATTTTAAAATGAGAACTGACGCTGAAAGCCAACCTAGATACCAGAACACAACACCAATTCTACCACGTCATGGCAATGTTGGAGCAGCTGTGGGTTTTTGCTAAAATCATACAGTAAGTACAAAATATCCCTTTCCAAATGCAGCGCATTTTGGTGGCAGACTGATGGCAGAATGCTTCCAAGGCAAGTTTCAGCTAAGTCAGTACAAAGGCATGATTATTGATTTTCTCTTTGAAAACCTCTTTCTCTTTGAGTTTATTTTACGCAGTCTTGTTTAGTGCTAAAGGCTCTTGCCGAATTTTCAGGGTGAGCTGTGTAAGCAGTAAGTTATTTCAGAGTGCTTTGATCTGCAGGGTAAGTAAACGCACCATGTCTGCACCAAAGCATAGGTAGAGCACTCTGAGCAGCCCTCAGGCATCTACGTGCTCAAGGCTTTTTTATCAGGACTGGGAGCTAAGCGTAAAAATGATCATCATCATCACTGTTAATGAAGGATGAAGAGCTCAAGCTAACCATGTGGTAGAGCCATCAGGAAGGATGTCAAAAATTGGCTAATAAAATTTAGTAAGTGTGAAGTTCATTTGACCTTTCCATATGGAAAGTGAGCTCTCCACACAGACCGCGCTCTCAGAGCTGCCAGATGGGAGGAAATATCTGCTACAATACCTTCCCTGCTCTCAGTTTAGCCTGTTGAGCAGAACAGAGCCTGTGCTTTCACACATCTCTCGTTACATCTGACGAGCTGCACGGATAACCATCAGGGAGAATACTCTGACCTTCATTAGACATTCACAGAGCCATGAGCCAGAAGCGGCCAACTTTACTGGCATCCTGATAAAATTCACCTCCTTGCCTTGAAAGCAGTCCAGAATGGGGCCGTGCTTGTGTCCTTTGCATGGTCTGCTTGTGCAGTGGCACAATGGAGAGGCAGAAGAAAAGTTTCTGTCCAGAAGGTCCCAGTGAGGCTTCAGTAGCCTTCATCAGGTGGTCACTATCCTTCTGCTGTGCTGGTCCCAAATTACAGTGCTTGTTGCCTTAAAACGTTCCAAATGGTACAAAGAGATGGAAGCCACAGTTTCCCACTGAGGGATTAGAAGTGACCTCTGCCCAAAATGCTTGAATACTTTTGCATAGAATGAGGCAAAGCCAAGCTGCTTTTGCAGGGTGAGGATGGGAACTTGCTTTATTTGAAATTTTTCAAGCAGTTCTGACAGTCTCATGGAAAGTCCCAGAGAAATTCAGGTTGTTGTGGATTTCTCCAACACCTTCTTGTCTCCCAGCTGTAATTTATGGTTTGTGTTCAGATTAGATGTTTGCCTCTTACAGGAAAATTATTGCAATACTCCATGATGCAACCACATTTTAAACAAGGTAACTCCTGACATTCTCCTGAATGGGGCCAGGGTCTGCAGGGACCTTGCAGAGTCCCCTGTGAAGTAGCAACAAGGGAGATGCATTTAGGGGCACCTAAGGGGCAGATTGGCACCTGTGGCACAGAAGAGACATCTGTTGTGCCCATATTTTAGCAGCACTAATCCAGGTCAGGAAGAGCAGGTTTGAAGCCCTCAGGGTCTAAGTCAATCATATTGAAATGCTGTGGGCGGTAGACGGTCTAATCGAGCTCTGCATGGGTCATGTTCATTCAAGGCAGAAGACATTTGGGAATTTTAAGGAAAGCTAAACCCTTGCCAGCCGTGCCTGGCTGAAGTAGGTGGCAAAGGGGAAGAGGGATCAGCTGCAGCTGTCTTGTCTTAGTGCAGGAGCGTGGGGGTGCCTGTGCAGCCCTCAGGAGCTATTTGAGAGGCTCTGGCTCTGGGCACGGGAACAGTGTGCATGGCAAGAGGTACACAAGGACACCCAGAACGTGCCCACTCCCTGCAGGGCGGTGCAGGGTGAGTGTGTCTCCTATCCTGACACATTCCTACACCTCGTGACCTTGCCGGGCAGCAGCACAGACCCCAGGGGCAAGGACTGTATCCCCCTGTGACCACGTGCATTCAGCCAAGGCAGTTCCCTCTTGCACAGCGCTTGGGTGTGGTGCCCACATGGCTGCTGACTCCAGAGCCAGCCTACCTGATGTTAACTTTGGCACCTCGACACCCTGCTCCCTTGCACACGTGCTCTTCATCACTGGAAACTCTGAATTTGCTGACAGCACAAACAGCTTCAGCCAGGCTCACAGAGACATGGAGTTCATGCAGCTGTTCTCCCTACAGCCTGGGAAACGATGCCACATCACAACTTGCCTTCTACTCCCTTTTCTAAGGAACCAATGTATTTCTTAAGATGCCTCTCAGCGTCCAGCAGGGCAGCCTAGCTGAGTAAATGCTATTATTGTAACACCTAATGCCCACTGTACAGCACTGTTCGTATCCAAGGGCATTGAAAAGTATCAAGTTTCTGTAGCACTAAGGTAGAGATGGCTATGATCCTGATATCTCTAGGTTGCAAATAATTTCTGAAGACAGCAAAATGCATGCAGAAATAATTAAAGACATTATGGCTATAAAGCCACTAGCAGTTTGGGGAAGAATATAACACACATGAGTTCTCTGAAAGTAACAGGACAGACCAGCTTTGACCATATTTTTGATGAGAAAAGCTTATATGTCTTTGTGCAGAAATACCTTTTTCACTGCTCTTTAATTTATGGTTGTGATCACATTTCATTAATTTCTTTTACAGGCCACAGGGTGGCAAAGATTGCTTGGTTCTTGGCTTCTGCACAGTGAGATGGCAATCTGGAAACCGAGGTCCTCAGCACTCGGATTGGTGGAGCCAAATGGATCTCCCACTGCCCTGGAGTGAACAGAAACTGCAGCCACAGCAGCATGAACTCCATCGTTTGGATATGCAGGTTACAGGCCCTTCCCACAGGAGGGACACAGGATGAGGAACAAAACAAAGATTCAGATGCTACAGCAGAAGATGGCTTCCAGGTGGAGTCCATAAAAGGCCAGGTCTTCATGTGTTCCAAGTCTTCAGAGCCTAAAATGGACTGATGGTACTTCAAGGCCTCGCTGATGATTCATGCTGCAAATAAACTTCAGGAGGCAGCAGGTGCCAGCACTCATCAGAGGATGAAGTGCAATTGTTTTCTAGTCAACAGAGTAATTTGAAAAGTATTTGTGCTATCTTGCTAAAAACACAAACTGTGTCACGTTTATTTTTAGATGCAGATATCCATCCAGGAAGAAACCACAACCAGTTATGTCACACATAAATAAGAGCTACCTGCTGATACCACCACAGTGTTTCCTGCAGTGCTTTTTTAAATGGCCACCTACCCAAATCCAAGGTTATGTGTTTCCTTGCCACATGACAAGGTATCTAAATGTAACTTACATCTAGAACTAATTGCTTTCTCAGGAAATATAATACTCCCTGGGATGGAGGTGTTGGGCAGGAAAAAGGGACTATGAGGAGCACAGTTGCAGCCTCGACACCCTTCTATCCCACACTTTTGTCTTTTTAATCATAAAAATTATCCCACACCTCTTTTAATCATAAAAAAACCCCAAACAACTCCTATATCATCAACAAAACTTGTGCTACAGAGCAGACACATGAGTCTTAGGAAAGGATGTGTGAATCTACTTGTATACAAATGAGGAGGGTTATGTCAAAAGAAAGAACTTTCTGAAAGACTTACTTAAAATTTTCTTTTTCTTCTTGTGTCATATGCTATTAACAGTACTGACAGTACGAGTACCATGGTTATCCATTGTCTCACACTTCCAGTCCTAAAAGGCTGTTTAACCCTCAGTTCTTTCTGAAAATAACCATATCATTCATGGTGCAAGGTTCTGAAATTATGCTTTCACTATTGTCACCAAAGATTAGTATTTTTCTATATCCTCTTCACTTTTTTGAAAATTAGGTCAGCAAACCCAGCGTGAACAAGCACTGCTTAATTCAGTAAGGCCATATGTCTTCTGACTACATAAAGAATTTTGAATCGACAACTTATTTTGAATACTTAACCAAAAGGCTAAATGCAAACCCACACATATCAGCAGGTAACATTTGGGATTCATAGTTGTGGTTTAACTCTAATGTTAATGCTGGGGGATTAAGAGCTAAGAGCTCTGATGTCATTTTGTCTTCTTTTTCCTCTGAATTTTTATCATCATCCTTGCTTTTTATGGCTACATAATGAGATAATTATGATGTAATTACTGCACTGACAAAAAGTGTTTTTATAAACTCATACAAGTGCCCTTGATAGGTGCATAGAGAGTGAGCAACAGATTTATGGATGGAAGTTGGACTGGATGATCTCCACAGGCTGTTCTGACTTTAATTTTCCCCTAATATTTTTATATGCTTGTCTATGTGCCAGCTGTTAATATTACCCTTCTGTCTGTCAGTTCATCCAAACAGAAATACCCCCACAGGGCAGACAGACCTTGGAGACTGACATTGCTCCACTCCTCTTGTGGCTGGTCAGACCAAGCTCTGAGGAAAGGCACTGTGCTGCTCTCTAAATACCACATGGGCCACATCCTGGGGAGCCCAGCAGCTGTGGCATCTGGGAGGATGGGCACACAGACCTGGCATGAAAAGACCTGCAGAGAGAGTCAGTTCCTCCAGCCTTTCTTTCAGCCTTTCTTTCAGCCTTTCTTTCTCCCTGCAGGGCAAGGATGAGGTGCTGCTGTGCATCATCACATCCCCTGGGATGAAATTCTCCAGCATGGGGGATGCTCAGGATAAGGAGCGCTGAGCAGGGTCTCCCCAGCTTATCCCCTGCCGTCATACACCTCTTGTCTTCTACCTTTGTCTCTGTCACTTCACAGCTGTCAGTGGCCTCCTGACCCTGCTTCAGGAAATGTGAGATGGAGTCTCACATTTCTGAAATCCCTGGTCCTTTTGGCCCAGCCCATAAAACAGCAGGGATAAGGCGTTAGTGCTTTGGCACTGAGAAAAGCAAGACGGTCATTTCCCTCTGTTAAAACTGTTCTCCCAAACAGGCCCTTCTGCAGCATGATATGGAGAATGGTGGGCACTGTGTTCAGAGAATGCCATCCCTGTCCTGCTTCCCAACAGTGCAAACCAATGTATAGTTCCAGTGTTTTCCAAAGCACGGTCCATCTTGGATACAAAACTATAGAAATAGGAAATTCTCCTGTTCCAAATGTCCACCAGCTTACTACCTGCCCAGCACCCAGGCAGCACTTTACAGGTAGGCTGGTATACCTGGCTCTTCCTCAGACAGCTTTCTCCAACTCCGGCCTGCTGGTGTTTCCCTCCTGGGTACACACACACATTAATGCATCATAGGGACTTCTTTGTTATACTACATCATTTTGGGAGCTACAGATTGCAGTGGAACCTCTGTTTCTCTACCACAGATTGGACATGATCCTGAGACACTTAGTGGTAAGGTTACAGAACTATATAATTTTAATTAAGCCAAACATTAAGATTTTCATTCTCATTCTAATGAAAATTTATATTCCCTACCACCATTCTTGAAAGAGTAATACTATTTCCTACTTAAACCCAGGAGCAAATTCATCAGATATTCTTAACCTATAAGTTGCATTAGGATCCTCGAGACTGACACATGTTTACAAATTCCCTTTTTTTATTTCTCCTCAATGATACTAGCTTTGAGGAGGAGCAACTGTTTATACCATGACCCCCAGGTAATGAAACTTATTTAAATATAGTCTGCAAAAAGTAATTGCTAGGACTACAACCACAACCAACAACGAGGCTCTGGGCTTTATTTTTTATTATCTGCCTCTCCATGTTGTTTCTTTCTTCCATCTCTCCTTCTTCATTACTTCTAGTTCCTATCTACCCTGTCATTACTCTTTTGATAGCTTGTCTGGCTCCCTGACCATTTGTCTGCAAGTTTGATGGTGCATGTCCTGTGCTGCAAGAAAACATCTGAGCTTTCCTTTGCCCTCATGTTCTCTAAGAGTTCACAAACTGCTTTCAGCAGCCAAGCCCCCTAAGTGTGTTATTTTGCTGCTTCACTGCCTGGGGCTACTCTCATCCATCTTTCCTCGGCTGGCATTATGGAAACACCTGTTCAGAGCATTATTTCCACTCCTCAACACAAAAAACTTCAGTGATTTAAAGGCTCCTTCTCCATGTGTATAGATAGTCTGGTGCAAACAGGACAGCTCACTCTTCATTAAAAAGGCAAACCAGAAGTCCCTGGCTAATCCTCAAGATATGGATGTGACCCTCTGAAGCTCTCATTCTTCCCACTCACCTCCTGTGCCCCAAAGCAAGGCAGCCTGGAGGTCTAGGTGCAAAGTCAAGAGCAGCATCAGCCACGTTACATTTGCTTGGTCTGCAGTATTAATCCTTTATTTTCTGTTCCTGCTGAGATGAGGCAAGGATGCTGTGATATGACAGCTATACAAAGAGCACAACATCTACCTGAAATCCTGTCTGTGTTTGTCTCCTCATTAAAACATCAAACAAACAAACAATCTTGACTAGGTGATGAGAAAAACTGGGCAACTCTGTAGCTGTTGGACAAAGTCCTGCCAAGAAAGAAAAATCCATTTTTCCACTCCTCTGGCTTCAGACTTCATGTGCTAACCCCAGCTGCAGAAATTTAAATCTAGTCTTTAAATTCAGGTGACATGCCACCTTTATGGCTCATCTGGACAGCTGCAACTCTATCCCAAGTGGAAGGGGAGAGGTCCAGAGCAATGAGGAATTTATAAACTACTAGGTATTGCCTCAAAGAGTTTCAGGATGCTCATAGCCCTCAGAAATTACAAACTGTCATTGCTGTCTCTACTCTCTGTCCACTCCCTTTACACTTTATTTCATATAATTATATTAAATATATTCAGGATTACTCACAATATAGCAAGTGCCTTCATTTGTGCATATAGCATTTACCTTTCTGATTAATGCTCCCCAAAAAGGAGCTCAGAGAGCTCCTGACCATCACCACCACTCCCACCATCACACCTCCAGAAGCCTGTGACCACTCTCCAGGAGTGCCTGTGACTGGTTTCCCTGCTCAGATGCCTGTTTGCAAAAGCAGAGGTGGGAGAAGCATGACTGCCTCAAACCTGCGCTCTGTACCACTTGGAGAGAAACCAGTTCTGCTCCAAATTAATAGTATTTTAGCAGGCCCATGAAGATTTGTACTCTCCTTCACTGCAATAGGAACAGCAAGCCTTACAGCTCCTGTCTATCATGGCACAGCTCAAAATAATGCTGTCATCAACTAAAGAGGTTTGTCCCAAGCTTGTCCCAGCTCCCCTCAGTGTACATGCAGGAACTGAGTCCCAAGTTGGGAGTTCAGGAGTGGGAGAATCCATGGTGTCAGAGAGCAGGTCAAAATTCTCCCACCACAGAAACCCATTGCTAACTCATATTTGTGCCATCCTGGGGCCTACCAGTGACAGGAGTGACAGATAGCTGTCTGGCAGTATTTATACCACAGCCACCACTGCAGTATTTGGGGAGTGTGGTATAAACACAGACCCAGCAATAGCCAGGGAAGTCTAAAGAATGGGCAAGGAGGGGGAGTGGCCAGGGCAGCTGAAAGACATGCTGATTTAAGTGCATCTCCCTCAGCTGTCCTCAGCAGCATGTTGCCATGGGTTAAAAGTTGGGAAGATGGAAGGAATTGATCTTTCTTTTTCCCCCTCCCCTTTAGCAGCTCTTTCTCACTCTTTACTTGAGCCCATAAGGTTCTTTTGAACCTTTTCTCCAACCACAGCACTTTTCGTTCCTACACAAAGTAAAAATGTTACTATTTCTTCTTAGGCGATGATTTGGCTCATGCCTGCCAGCCTGCAGCACTCAAAGATGAGGTTGGAGTTGTCATCCCTGCCTTACAGGTGGGGAAATCCATGCAAAGGGAAAGTACAGAAAGCACCTTCCCTCAGAAGGCCTGTAGCTCTGCTCAAAGGAAAGAGGTTCATGATCTCACTCAAAAATCCAGTCACAGGGCTTTTAAGACAACAGGTAGAAATGGGTTGAAATGCAGGGGAAAAGGCAATGGTTGTTCATGAGAAACTCCTGGATGTGTATCTGTCTGTCACACGTTTAGTTCCTTCCCAACACATACTAAAGACAAGTATTTTCAACTGTCTAAACAGCTGACTTTCAGCAGTAAAATCAGTGAGAATTTGAAATACGAGCTTTGCATGGTGATTTCTGTCTTCTCTATAAATAAATTACAATTCTCTATTCTCAAAGGAAACCTTTGAAATAAAATGTAGGCGGGGAAGAATCCCTCACACAAGCAAGGGATTTGTTACAGGTGTTTGTAAGCATGTAGCTGGCATACAGGAGCCCATTTAGTTTAACAATACTTGAGTACACCTTGCTAGAGAAGGAAGGGCACTTTGCTCTATTTTTTTCTGCTCAGGACACTGTATTTTCTTCTGAAGGAATGTGACTGCCACAGCAGCCTACCTACTTGCTGCAATTCCCACAAGAAGGGTTTCTTTTTTGGACTCAGCTGGTCTGCAGGGAGCTGGACTTGTCAGCAGTGCCCTGGTGCAAAGACTAAATACTTAGCAACTACTTTTTGTCACTCCTTCAGAGCCTCTTGTACAGATGGAAAGGCTGGAATGAGCTGTTCTTGAGAGTAAGATCAGATTTGGGAGAGTGAAATCAGATTTGGAAGCCCCTTTCCTCCTGCAGCAGTGGAAATGGGGGAGTTCATGGACTCACCTATAGTGCAAAACATACCTATGGCTTATGGAATTATTATCATTTGACTAATTTGAGCTATTTCTGCCCTTGCAAAAGAAATATTCTACTTTGATGTTGCTGGAAAACACTAAAATTACTACTCACCTCTTTGCATTCAGAAGGGCATATGGACATTACCTCTTGTGAACAGCATTTTTTCCATCTGTCCTGGCCTGATTCACTTAACAACCTGGCTAAGGACTCTCCCTCTCTGGTAATTTGGAACTCCAAGCTCTTTAGTAGATCACCAAGGTAGTCTAAACCAAGGTTTATGTGAGGCCCTTGTTTCCCTGTGTACTGGGAGAGCTTTTGAGAAGAGCTCTTTGCCAGTTGCCTTCTTAGCCCACTTCTCTTAGTAATGTGCTACAGCACCAGCTTGCTTTGCCTTGGCTTGACTGCAATACATGCTCAATAATACTTTTCAAAATATCAAAATTTTCCATAATATCTCAGTCCTAGACATCTTTTTCCCAGTTTTACAGCAGACTTCAGAGGCAATTTCCACAGTGACTTTGCTGTGGATGCTACTTTTTTTGCAAGACAAAAATCTCTAATAATAAGTATCTATTTATCAACCTGACAGTATGAGGGTTCCCTGAAGCCACAGGGTTTGATCATGAAAGATGATGCAGCCTTTATTTCCTTGCAGTGTGTGCTCCTGTAGATAGCCACCTGCTCCTGAATCAGTCTGAAGGGCCAGACAGACCCACAGTACCAGTTATGTGCCAGCTCCTCCTGGATAAGATTTTCTCTTTCCTCCCCTGCTGCTGCTGTTACTCACCAGTGTGAGTGTGTGTTTATGCTTGGACATCCCTGAAACAGCTCTGCTTCAATGTATTGTATTTCTATTCATTTCTAATGTTAAAGCAAAATTGGAGGACAAAAAATAGGGGTTTACTGGTGTCAAGCTGTTTAACTTGCAAGAAGGACTGTTTACACTCCCTGTATTTAGATCCTAAAGGAAGCATAAAGTACTTAACTACATGCTGGTGGCAGAGAGCAGCCAGCTGAAAAACGTGAAGCAGCCCAGAAATGTGAGCAGAACCTGCCCCTTAAAAATACAAAAAACAGTTTTCACCTTGAATCCCAAAGAAGAAAAAATTGTTTTTCAAAGTACCGATGGGGGCTGCTGCTGCCTAGGTTATTTTTTGTACCATGAAAGCAGATGAAGAATCAAAGTGACATTTTACTTCTTGGCATCAACTAAACTGCCCCCACCTTCACCCTCACACCTGACTCTGCAGTTTGTTTTTTTTTCTGGAGATGCTGATTAAGATCCCTATTTGTGCACTGGTGAGACATCTCCAAGGTATGCTGGATGTGCAGCTCCCCTTCAATGAACATGATTAGGAACACACAACTGTTATTTAAATGGATTTTTATCACTGGCAAAATGAACTACAGAATAACTGCTGTTCAGCTTCTTGGAGCTTGGTTACATCCGGCTCAATTGCTATAAACTCATTGCCTGCAGCTTTCCCAGAAACACTCTGACATGACTTGCAACTGATACAGAAGTCAAAATAATGTTCACTAACTCAAACAGATAAACATTTTGCTGTATTCTGAGATCTCTACGTTGAACTTGCATTTTTTATACTGAGTGGTTTTGTTCAATGAACTTTTCATTTACAGAATTTCGGTTTATTTCTGTCAGCCTCAGGACTGCTATTAAACCTGTACTAAACCAACCTTGAATTTCAGCAGTATTTCCCAAAAAACTGAGCTTCTGTCTATCAGCTTAAAAATAGTTTTAATCTGATCAATGCTTTTCCCTGCCATGCCATTTCCATCCCAGAAGACAATGACTTTTGAACTTTCATTAGTGATACAAAAAGGGATTTGCTTGTAAAAACACCTGTGTTCTGCTCCTGGCTGTGGTACAGGTTGTTTGGCTTTATCAAACCACACAGCCCACCTGGGCTTCTGACTAAGTATTTCCAATATTTGGTGCTATCCTGTTCCCAGTCTGGAGCCATGCCAGAGCATAAAAGCTGGCAGTTCTCTGTCTGACACTGGCACATGCTGTGAAACCCTTGGGTGGCACATTTCTGAGTGTTTGAAGTAGAACAGCAACATATATGTGGTGAAGGGCTACAGGCTCCTGCATCTCTATAGTAAAGCCTCTTTGCTTTGGTGGGTGTTTAGAGTGTGACTTTTACCTGGTCTTCAGGACTGAGAGGATCATTCCCAGGGGTAGGATGTCATGATTCCTACAGAAATAAGACAGGGAAACCTGATCTATACATGAAGCTCTTGTGTTTTTTGTTTTTGTGCAATATTTAATTTTTACACCCGTTAGTGAAATGCTTACTGTGGGTACAGCACATATACTTTGGCCAGCACTATGTTTTTTTAAGGCTGCAAAGATCTGGGTTATTATAGACAAGAAATGTAGTTTAAACAACTTAAGTTTCCTGGATATAAGTGGAGGCTTTGGACCTTGTGCATAATTACACTTCTCAATATATTAAAGAGCATGGGGTTTTGGTTTTATTCCAGCTCTGGCAAAAAGACTCCTGGACTATCAAATCCTTTCAAAGCAAGAAAGAAGTTAATTAAATTTTAATGTTCATAAAAATAATGATGTCGAGAGCTAGCACGTTATGATTTTCATGTTTCAAACCTAGGATTTCCTGGGAGATCACACATAGCCCAGTCCCCCTCCAAACCATGACATGCCCTAAATGTAAAAACTGGAGAAATGTCAAGAAATAAAGGTGGCCTACAAGAACCAAATTCTGGTTCCAGCTATTACAACTTACAGTCTGTCAGAAGTGAGAAAGAAAGCTGACTCACACACTGAATAAACATGCAAACTGAATTTCTGAGATTCTTAACTTCCTGAAACAGAATCAGGCCATAATAACAATAAAAGCCCCATGTGCCTAAGAGTCTCCTCCACTTTCTTTGCCGTATCAAGGTTGTGTCTCAAATCTCAATTTCGTTAATTCTTCACCATAAACCATAAAAATCCTCACTGGTTCATTCTTGGGTCATCCACAAATTCTCTCTTTGTTCAATTACAGCTTGCATTTCAGGCACCTGTACTGCAGGATACAACTGTCTTTTGATGAGTTTCACCTACCTGCAATGAAATCAGATCAGTGGCTGGACTTGGAGCACACCCACAGTGTTGACAAGGTCTGAGATGTATCAGCTTTACAGCAGTTAAATATGAGTGCACCCTGCTCTGCTCTAAGGTAACAGAACCAAAGACCACTACCTGAAAGCTGTGTTTCATTCAAACCAGAGCCAAAATCAAGGTGACAAGGACACATCTGAGCAAACTCCCCAGCCCCTCACTACTTTACTTGTTTAAGTCAATCAGTTTGGAGATTTTTAGCATTTGAGTTATGTTTATCTGAACCAGTTTTCAAGGTCCAATTATAACACGTGGAGTGGGGTGAGATGGCTGCTATGAAAGTCGCAGTATAAATAAGAGGGCTCGAGGGGCTGGGTGTTGGCACAGGCCAGAGCTGTGTGTCATGTGGGTGCCCAGTGCAGCTGTTGTGCTCCATGGTACAATAAATAGCTATAGGGAAGGGAAGTGGTGCGGTCAGGCAGGATTTTTTAATACCCTCTACTGTGCTACTTGGCCAAATGCACTTGCCTTGCAAAAAAAACCCAACAACAACAACAAAAAAAACAAACCACAAACAAACAAAAAACCAAACAAAACAAACAAACAAAAAACAAACA
>VZDJ01000173.1:786482-877465 GCA_008694505.1 Cyanoderma ruficeps
AAAAAAAAAACAACACCAAAAAACACCAAAACACAACAGTCCTGGTGCTTTTTGAAAGCTCTGCAGGAAAGCATGGCATGGTTGCCTGCCTGCATCTACTGTCCTCTGCTCTTTTTGCACAATCCTCCACAGATGACCCAAGCTTGGCTTTCCCCTCACCAAAACAACCAGCAGAGGACATGCTCTTATACCCTTGAGCAAGGACAGTGTGCCAGGCACAGCAATGTGCACAATCTCTCCCACCTTTGCAGGAGAGATCCACTGGGCATGCAAAGATCATGCTTGCAAGCATGGGCAGATGGACATCACAGGTAAGACCAGGCTTCTGGAGAGGATCTCTATTTATAACCTGGACCCTGCCAGGAGACTGCTCTTGGGTGTTAATGTGACAGAGTGTTGGTTTTTAAAGTCACTGAAATGCCTGAACATGGAACGGAATGGAAGATGAAACTGCTGCCAGCTTGCAAATGGTCATTGATGCCATGTGCTGGTAGGAGAAGCAGCCATCCATACCAGGCATGTGCAGTGCACTGAACACCCATTAGATCAATTAAGGTCCACAAAGTATTAGTTATAAGGCCCCTGCAGCCTTTCTAAGGTTAGGCTCTTACTCATTTTAGAAAAAAATTGACCTTCCACAAGGCATATACATCTTTAAATTAGCAACTGGCAGTGAACTGTTCTTTTGATGAGGCACTGGAAGATGCCTGGCATCTGTAATTTCAGCAAGATGTCTTCTGGGATATCCCTAACAAGTTATGCTCACATAATGTTACCATATTAACCCATGCTTCCTCTGCAAGGAAAAGAAACTATAATTTGCAGTCATTGTTCTCAGAAAGTAAGCTGCATCCCCTTTTTGACCCAGATTCTCAGTATCCTGGTTTTGCATCAGCAGTGCCATAAAATGCAAAATGATGCACCATTCAAATGTTTTTGGAGCTACTGACATAACATAATTTTATTTGGGTAAAATAATTGTTTCTCCTGAGCTCCTTTGTACTCAGGTCTTGGTATTACTCCTAAAGCTTGTCCCTAAAGTATCCATAAACAGTTGCATAAGGTGACAGGGCTATCAAGTTTGATACTGCAGAGATATGTTTGTATTATGTTATTATTATTATAATATGTTATTGTATTTATTATATATTATATGTTATTTATTATATATATAATTTGTTATTTATGTTATTTGAATGTAAACTTTGAAGTTTCAAAAAGCAAAAATGAAAAAACCTAATTTATGAGCTGTAATAAGATCATGCAACAATTTTACAAAACATCAAGACTGTTCTCAGCCTTTTCTTCCCTTATCCTGTCTCCAGTTTAAACAGTTCCATTTTGTGTTTTATGACACTTTTACCTAAGCCTAGCTTTTCATGAGATTTACCAAAGCCTAAAATCATATACTACATCTCCATCAGTTTTTCTGTATGGTGTACACCAGTGTGTGTGGTCAGTCCTGCTCTGGGTGCAGTCTCTACCTTAGGCCTGACCATGGGTACTGTAATGCCATCTGTGAGGAGCTGGGAGCCAGAACAGAGGTGGAGCTGGCACCTTGGGCCTTGCTGCAGGATGGAGTTATGGGTTGGCTTCATAGGCAAGCAGGAATCCCTGGAGCAACTCCTGGTGTGAGGACATTCAGATCTCCAGCCCTGAAGGTGCTGCCCACCCCAGACCACTGCAGCCAAGGGCCATCTTTGAGGGAATCTAGAGAGGCTCCTCCTCTCTACATCTTTAATTAGTGGGTGATCTCTGATCACAGACTTACCAGCCAGGCCTGATTCCTCTTGGACAGAGGCTGAACTGCCAGCAGGTCACTTGGCTCAAGGCACCTCATGGCACACAAGAGGAGCTGCCTGTCCCCAACCTTGTCCCTCACCCTGGCCTTTGGCAACAAGATCTGCTCTCCCTCACCTCTCCATGTGTGCTGCCACTAACAGCCACTGAAACCCACATTTTCCAATTTAAAGATAATTTATAGGTCTTTGGTTTTATTTCTGGAGATTATCTTGGGGTTTGGCTGGACAGGAAAAACATTTGCACCTCATCTATTCAGAGAGCATGACATTGCTCTAAAGTGGGAAGTTTTAAGGAGGCTTTGGCTGTGTCTAAGAAGACATGAAAAATGTGTTGAGGGCTTCATGCACACATGAATGTTAAACAGTGGATTGACAAAGTTCCTAGAAAGTTTTACTTGTAGAACTAAAGCTGGAAACATATAATCTTCACATCATTATCCACATTATTGAAACTGTGAAAACCAAACCATGTGCAATAACACAGCTGTTCTAGCTAGAGGGATTTAATCTCCCACCATCCTCTCAAAATATACATGCTCCAGCTCCTGGTTATGCACACAGCAATCGAGGGCTAGGAAAAAATTTAGCAAGCATCAAGGGAAACTTCCTGTACTTATTTCCATGTCCCTGTTTAAGCTGAGAAAACAGAAAAAAAATCCTCCCGTACTTAGCCCTAGAGGAGTAGCTGAATTTCCTACAGCTAACAAGAGAAAAAAGTGTATTATGTTGGAAATGATAACTATGTTTGCTCCCAAAAGCCACATCACTAAGAGTATGAAGAATGCTAGGTTTTTTTACTAAGGGCAAAGTTAAAAGACTTATAAAACTGAATTATTAAATTAATATCTCTGGGACCCCATACATAATCATATTCCTTCATGACATGGCTGGGCCTATCCTACTTGGCAGGAAACTCCACAAAGGCTTGGGAGGGCATGGCTGTTGCACCTCTTTCTGTGCTTAGGTGGAGACGTGTTCCTAATCCAAGTCTGGGAAATGAACCCTAACAGCAACACAACTATTGTGACCTTCAGATATAAAGCCCTGCCCAAATGGTGGAGAAAATGGAGCAAGAGCAACCATCCCTTTTCCACAATTTGTCTTCAAGCCATTTTCCCCTATGAACCTGGGTGATTTCAAATTCCTTTTCTCTCCCGTGCTCTGTGTTTCCTATCTGAAGAGATTGCAGTCAACACCAGGCTAGCTGGAAATGTTCTGGAAATGTGTTTACTGTGGACATTAGAAACACATTAAATAAACATGTATTAGGTGCCTCGAAATTGACAAAGTAAACTCATCACTGTGCTGATATCCAGTGTCTGAAGTGTTTTCCAGCATAAAATTGTTTCAAATAAACAGTCCAAGACAATCTGTGTCACATTTGGATGGGGAGAATTATGTTAATTTCAGAAGACAATATTAGTGTGCATCCTGTGTTTGAAAATGGTGGAAAGACTTCTGCAGCTGCTTCAGAGACTTTCAGGAAATCCCATGGAGTCATTCCTGAGTGTAATAGCGATTAGATGTCTTGGGCATTGCAAAATTATCAGATACAGTCACCTTAAAAAGAATAAACCTATGGCCAGCTCTGTGTTGTGTAGGAAACCTGTGCTCTTCAGATGCCCACTGTGCTCCATCCCAACCTGCCCCTCCTCCCAGTTGTGTTAACAATGGCTTTGTAATATAGCTGTCTATTTAACTTTGGTTTGCTTGAGTGAGATCACTGTCTTTGTGATTGACCTTCTTTGCTTGGATGGTTCAGAGCTATCTATAATCTATTCAGGTTATTGGAAGGTGAAATGGCAAAAGGAAAGAAATTAAATTTTCAATTCTTTCCTGCCAGGTTCTGTCAAGTAACTGGAGTTATTTAATTATACTTTGGCAGCAATCCTGTCTATTTATTAGTAATATGCCTATTTAAGCCAAATTCTCTTTTATTTAGTATATCTAAAAGAACAAAATTACAGCTACCTGAAAAAAAAAACAACTCTCAAACAATTTTAAACAATTGCTGCATAAAAACTAGAAAACCTTGAAGAACCATCATGATCCTGGAATCTGACCACTTGCAGGACACATGTGATATAAGCTCACCCAGCAATTCCACAATTTCTACCCAAACAGAACACACAATCTCCAAAAACACTATCATAAAAGCAAACACCTGCTGGACTGAGAGACCTGCTGGCTGCACTGTAAAGCATTTACTGGGTTGTGAAGTCTGCTGGGAAATACAGCATTTTGAAATAACCTAGTGAAACACCACACAAAGAATAATTGCACATGTATTGATCATTATTGACCCTCCCCATTTTGATGACTATAGTTCTCCTTCTGTTTTTCATGACCTAAAGTTAAAACAATAGGGCTTTGGTGTTTGTTTCCTGTGAGATGGTGCAGTTATTCAAGAAAGATTGAAGAGATTGCTTTTTTTAATTAAATCACACTCTGGTTTTTAACTGACAGCTGTGAGGGGATGAGTAGAGATCCAAACTGTCTTTTGGGGGTGCTCTGTGGCCAGCAGGGCTCGGGCTGAGCTGTGAGCAGCAGAGCACTGCTGCTATCTACAGGTCTGCTCTGCACTCACACTGCACACAACACCAGTCCTCCACCAGGGATGCCTGTGCTTGGGAGCAGGACCAAAAAGCAGACACTAAAGTATTCTGGCTTTGGGGAAGTGCAAGGTGGCAGTCTGTAGCCTTCCTGTCCAGCGGCTAACCTGTGTCAAAAAACCCAAATCAAGTGGACTTCATTAAAGGGAAAGACAGCCTCTGCTGCACGAATGTACAATTTCTGCCTCTTTTTTTTTTTTTTTTTCTACAAATGAAGGGCAAACCTTTCAGGTGCAGAATAAGAGGAAGCATCTGCTCCCAGATGGGAACCCCCTCCCACTGGAACACACCAGTGCACGAAACACAGTGGTGTACGCAAGGGCTGGAAACCACCTTTGAGCCTGCATCGCTGAACTTTTAAGACCATTTGTGATATAATTAGAATTTACTAAAATTTAGTTGGGTATCTTTGTTGTCTGGAATTTAATTATTTTTTCCTTCTGTGCCTTTTCATCTGTAACCCAGAAATTTTCATAGGTGCTTTTCTGCCTCTATCAGCAAGACAGACAAGATAACCTGGAATGGGTTAATCACTGCTGAAATCAAACACAGCAGCTTCCAGAACAGAACAATAATAAATAAACCTATCCAGCAAATACAAGCAAACAGTGGAGACATCAAAGCATCCGTTTAACCAAATGTTGTGGATTTCAGATTCAGGTTACCAAAGAGAGTATGAGATCACAGGCTTTCAAGGAGCAGTAGAGGAAGGGGCAAACTCAGAAAAGGGAAAAAAGTATTTTTCCCCACTATTTTCTTTTTCCTAGTAAACAAAACAACCCCAGCTTATTTGCAAAATCTTTATCTACAACTGAATGTCTGCCTGTCGACATGAACAGGTAAGTACAGAAGCAGAGCACCTTCCAGCCACAATTAGAAGCTCAAATAAAGGACAGTCTGATCTGACACATGGAACTCCTGAAGATTTTTCCCATTTGGGAGGCTAGAAAAGCTCTTTCAAAACTGATTCCCCAAGACAAGCAGGACCTGCAGGCTAAAAAAAAAAATCCTGTTCCAAATTACTCTTTGCTTCACTGAGCATGCAGTTCATACGACTCCTTGTGGGAAAATAAGCACCTGTTCTATCCTCTTTAAATACCAGTTTTTCTGGAAACAGCTGATTTTCAGTACTGAGTACCTGGTGAAAACTTCGGTATGACTGGAAAGGAGCAATCTTTTTTTTTTTTTTTTTTTGGGTGGAGTTCTGTTCTTTTGTCAAAATGTTTAGTAAGGAATTTGCCACACCTATAGTAATTACGGTCGATGAAGTATTGGGGAATACAAATAACCTCTAGTATTGCAGGAGATCATTTAAGCATTGGAAAGAACAGACACCAGATAACGCTCAGAAATGTCTCACCCACAAAGCTCAGTCCTCTTGATACTTCCAAAGACGGAATGAAGTTGTAAATTTCTAGCAGTTTATGTTCCTATTCCTGTTTCAGAAAGACAGCGTGACCCCTTCAAAGCCTGCACGGAGGATCACCACGGAAAGCAGCGGGTCAGGGTGCCGGGGCTTGGCGAGGCAGACCCTGGGCAAGCAGCAGCCCCCTTCCCGGCAATCCAGCAGGGCCACGAAAAACTGCGCTCGGAGGGGCAAGCCCCAACCCCCCTGGGCTCTGGCTGGGGACAGGATTGAACACCTGACACTTACAGAATAATCCACAAATTTCACCTCCACAGATTTCCTCGCTGGGTACTTTGGCGGACACAGAAGAGGCAAGGGGCACTCACTGATGGACTACGGGAGAAAAACGAGAGGACATCGAAACCCTTTGGAATACGAACTTCTGGGAGGGACAGATTAAAGCAACGGGAAGTATGAATTATCCTGGCGATAAACCAAAGTGTGAGCAGTATGGGAGCGACACCGGACACCGCTGGAAGCCGGGGGGCTCCGGCTGCTCCTGCCGAGGGTGGGGGTCTCCCCTTCGGCGCTCTGGGGCGGCGAGGCGGGCCGGGCCGGGCCGGGCCGGGATGGCCCCGCCCGGGGAGGTGCCGGCCCGCACTTCCTCAGCCCCGCGGAGGAGGCGGCGGAGCAGCCGCGGGACCATGGCCCAGCGCCCGGAGCCGCGTCCCGCCGCGCCGCTGGACCGGGAGCTGATGGCGCTCGGGTAAGCGGCGCTGGGGGGCCCAGGGGAGCCCTCAGTGCCAGCCCTGGGCGAGCCGGGACAGCCGGCGGGGCTGGCAGGTGGGAGCTGCCGGGTCTGGCTGCTGGATTGCGGGGGTGAAGTGAGGGATGAGGGAGCGCGGGGTCTGCCTGAGCGAGGCTGACGAAGGGCCCCATGCGTGCTGTGAGCCCTGGGAGAAGCCCAGCGCCTCGTCCCGGCGGCAGGGCTGAGAGGCTGGCACGGGGGAGCGGGACACATAAAGAGCATTTAGAAAGCCGAGAGCGCGGACACACAGTTCGGATGGGATGGAAAGCTGGTGGCGGGGGTGCAGCTTCCCTCGGAGAACCTCCGCGGCCTTGAAGGCATCGCCGTCGAATACAGCCCAGGTTGTGTCGTGCCACTTCCCTGCGTTTCCAGGGAGCGCCAAACCCAGAGCCTGTCCTCAGATCCCTGTCCTCCCCGTGCCATCCCTTCAGCCGCCTCCTTGTAGCTTGGTCTGGGGAGCTGCTGTCCTTGCTGGGCCCCGGGAGGCAGCGGGATTCCCAGAGGTGCCCGGGGCTTCAGGAGGGAGAGCAGCGGACAATTCACAGCCACTGCGAGGACATCGCGCTCGCACCGAAAAGCAAAATCCCAGGAGCAAAAAGGAAGGCCGAAGGTTGCAACAGACCTCGCTCCCTGTCTGGTGTGACTCGCCCATTTTTTCTGCCAGTTAGTTTTGGTTTTTACGGGAGGAAGGCTCGGGTCATTTTGTCACCGGCAGCATTGCCGTGGACAAGAGGAAACAGACTGGAGGAGCAGCACAGATGGGCACAGGCAGAGTGGCAGCAAAGCGAAGGTGAGGCAAAGCAGAAGAAAGGCCAGTGATCATTCTGACAAAGCAAAAAGGCTCTGGTGTCACCTCTGCATTCAAAAAGAATTGATGAAAAAAAGTAAAGGTGTTTTGCTTCCCGAGTACTTGTGGATTAGGACCGAGTCTTGCTTACTTTTGTGATTCATTCACCTAGTGAACAAATTGGAGTGCAACAAAATAGCTTGGAATTACTATCTCCACACTGGTGCTACTTCCCATATTGAAAAGAACCTTTTAATGAAATGCCTGTTAACTGAAGCACCTAACAGGTATGAAATTAAGTCACTTTGCAGCGGCAACCCAAGTAGCCATTATATACTTTTTCTTTACATCTGTAAGATTATGCTCATCCTAAAACAGTATCTACAGGGAAGAAGGGAAGAAAATGACTTGCAGCTGTTGAGAAGCATGATTCCCAATTATCAGACTTCTATTGATTTACACAATGTGGTCTGAGTTAATAAATGCCAGTAACACATGTCTATAAACAGCACAGAGTCCATCCTCACAGATAGTCTTGAAGAAATGCAGCTTGATGTGGTACTCAAGATGGTATCCAGCAGACTTTATTTTACTTTCACTTGAATGGAAAACCTAAGCTTTTACTCTTCCACAGTATATTAAGCATCTCCTTCAGGGAAGTATGTTAAATGTATTAAAGGTGAACAAGAAATGCCAGGCAGAGTCCCTTCAATTATTAAAGAAGGCCCTTTCTTTTCAGCTAGTACTAAAGCCACTTTTTTTCTTCTTTTTTTTCCCCCAAAATATGAAAAAGAAGTTCTCATGCAGCAGACAGTCTTGTTGGCATAACCTGAAAGATCTCTTAATGTAAATACTTTTTGTATTTACAAAAGTATTTACTTGTCTGTTACAAGTAGGTGCATCACTCTCCAGACCGTAAAATCCAATTTTCAGTCGTCACAAGGGTTTTCATCCTAAACTTAGTCCCATACTCTCACAGTGCAGAGTTCCCCTGACAGCTGATGCAGCATCCAGCACAACCGAGACTCAGTTGTGGTGAGGAGTGTGTGTCCAACAGAGACCATAATCATTCAAATGAGAAGTGGCTTCAACATTAACGTAACTTTGGGGAGGGGCATTTGAAGCGGTTTATTTTAAAGCTTCTGCTTTCTGGTGCAAAAATCAAAGAAGTTGGATAAGGTTTAAAGAAGTGTGAAATGGGAAGGACTTGACTCATAAGAGAAAAGGCTGAGTACCAGGATATGCTCAGAGTTTTCAGGTTAGCTGCCCAACAGAATGGAAAGTTGTCAGCAGTATAGTGAAAATTCAGATTACAGTCAGCCTCATTGTAGTGATGTGTATATAGGTGGCCCTAATGCTTAATGGAAAGGAAGATCAAAAGCAGAACACGTTGTTAAAAAGTTGCTGCCTTACCACTGAACTTTGTCCCTAAATCTACCAAAATATTTAAAAGGGAACACTGAAGTTTGCCAAGAGAGACGTAAGCACCTTGGCTCAAAGGAAAAGGAAACTGAACATTTCTGAGGGCCTCTTTAGTTATCCCTGGAGTCAATCCGTTTTCCAGTTGCCTTTGCTGCTGTTAGACCTGAAAGCACAGATGGCACACTGCAGCACAGAGCTGCGGCTGAGCACGTACTGCTACTGCGTGAGTTTGGGGAATTCCGCTTTGTTCTTTGCGCAAGAGAGGAGAATGTGGAGGATCTCGTCATCCCAGTAATTACAGTAATTACGGGCTGGTCTGGGAGCACAGTTTGCATCCCAATACAGAATAGTTTGGGTGACACCATTTGTCTGTCGAAAGTGAAAGGCCCAGGGCAAGAGGAAACAAATTATTGTGTCCTTTCGTCCTTCTACAGTCCAAGCTTTCTTTGTCACCCCTTGAAGCAGAGCTTTTATGCTCTTCTGGATCTCACAGTACCATGACAGATGACATTTGTAAGGCTGGACAATACACTTCATGCTTAGTTTTAGTAACAGAAGAGAAATTAAGCCACAGGTCTAGATAAGGTGATAATAAAATTAAGGAACTGAGGAACATGTTAGATTGGAACAGGGTAAATGGTCATAGGAATTTTTTAATCTCTATTTTCTAATTTAAGCAAGATAAAAATTAAAGTGACTAGAAAGTAGGCCAAATAATTGATGAAAATAAGAATGAAGGCAGTTGAAAGAAGGGGGAGAAAAAATGGAAGTGAAAAGCAGAAGCTGAACTAGTGAAAGTCTACAATTAGAAGACAAACCTTAAGACTGGATACAATGATGTTATTTCCTCTTCTTTCTATTTTAAAATTATTTTCCCCCATATAACGGCATCCTTGTGGTCCAGCAAAGTACTTTACACAGGTTTGTGATTAAGTATTTCAGTGTAACACATTGAAAGGATGTCTAATAAATTCCAGTTTGGTTGCGTGACACATGTAACTTCTGTCTTAGCATTCTTTCCCTTTTGGAGATTCTCTAGAGCTCTGTCAACTCATGCACCATTAAAAACATGGCCAAAACTTCCCTTTCGGTGATGTGAGGTACAGAGAACCCTTTTGCAATTTTCAGATGATGGGCAATGCTTCTAGGCTTTTTTTCTAGGAAAAAAAAATTTAAAAATCCCAATCTACTACACTTAACAGATAAGAGCTGGAAGTTGCTGAAATACAGAGGGCCAAAAATAGAGAATGTGTGAGTCAGTTTTACAGTAATTTTTGGAGCACAGGCGTGTGAAGAGCATTACATCCAGCCAGAGGAGATAAGTCAGTGCTTTCCCATGCACTCCATAGAGCAGAACTGTGTACTACTGCTTTAACCTAAGAGTGGGAATACATCTTTAAGGCTAGAATATAGTTTCAAAGTGTAAGCAAATTCAGCTCCTTGTGGTAGAAGATATATTTAATTTAAAAAACCAAAACACAAAACTTGACAACATCTACCAGCATTAAAAAAAAAACCCCACAAACAAACAACAAAAACTCCAATCAACCAACAGAGCGTAAATAACTGCTGTGAGTAATATTGGAGTGAAGTCCTCCTGGGAGTACATATGGCTTGTCTTCCCAGTGACATGGGTCATTGTTACCTTTCAGAGGTGGACAGGAGATGAATTAGACTTGCTGTGTTTCTGCTTGGCTCCTGCAGCTCAGAGAGCCAAAGTGCTTTCCACCCACCACAGAGCACCAGCACTATTGCCCCTGCTGCAGTAGGGGAGAGAGCTTTTGGGGAGAGAGCACAGTTCACCCAGCTGAACACCAAGAATCTCCTTGCTTCACAGAGGGAACTTTGAATTGCCTGATTTTTTCACAAAAGGGAGCCAAACATGCACACAGTTTCTAATTCTATCCAGGCTGCACCTGTCTGATAAGGACACCAAAACTAAGTGTGACCTCTGCCTACTGCAGTTATCTGGTAGCTGGGCATACTGCAGTTATCACTCCAAATACACCAAATAGCAACCAGAACTCCCAGCTGTGCTCTCTCTGGTGCTAATAGCTTTCATTTCTATGAGGAAGAAAAGCAAGTGCTCTCCTGGATGTTATACAGTTTGCACATAAAAATGGCTCAGAAGAGAATTATGCAAGTCACTCAGCATTCAGCCTTTCATAGATGTTTGTGTTCCATGTGTATTCTGTTATTGTTAAAAAGTTTATCCACCTGATACCATCTACAAGTTTATTCAGCAGCCCCTATTTACACAGGCAGAATTTTTTTTGCAAAATATCCACGTGATTTCTTTGAAAACAGCATTATCAGAAATGACAGATGCTATACCTAAGGGCTCTCATCCACAGGGGACACAGAAATGAAGTTTCATTAACATTTTTCATTGAAACAGCTTGGGTTGTTAAAGAACGAATGAACATTTTGAGGATGATGTTCTAATCCGAACAGGGAGTTTCCCACCCCAGACTTTGCTGTAACATATTCCTGATCTTCACCGTAGCATAGGTAGCTCTAATTGCTGCATTAACTACACAGAAATCTTCTTAAGAAGAGATTTTAATGTGAGTGCACCCTGTTCTGTCTGGAGTTGTGATGATTAGCACAGCTGCAGGGGCATGGCTGGCCAGCACAGACACGGCTTGTACTGCAGCAGCCACCAGCTTATTCCATGGGGAAACCCCACTGGTGACTGGAGGGGTAGACCTTCAGGGCAAGGCTGTGTGCTCTGATGAGTTTGAGCATTCTGGGGCACTGGGTGTCTCATTTCCTTCTCCTTCCTGTAAAAGCTGTCAGTAAAGTCCTTCCTCATTGCTGCCACCGATGCATTGTGACCTAAAGTATAGGCTGATATCTGAAATTGCTTTATTTTTCAAAGGGTAGCAAAAGTGATCTCACTGGCTGTACTTGCCCATCCTAAGACATGCTTTCACTGGCCATTCCAAAGAGCAGGAAGGATGGCATGGTCATTCAACAACACACACTGACAGCACAAACATGCTTACATGGGCAGGATAAAGAAATTTAATGTCATTTAGGATGAAGTTAAAGTAAGAAGAATGGATAAATGACAGCAGCTATAAAGCCTGAGCCTGAGATTGCTAGTCAAATTGTAGAAAAGGAACCCCAAAAAGTTGACTGCACTTTTTTAAATAGAAGAAATGAAATAATTAGAAAAGAGAAACTCCCAGTAGTATTTGTACATGTCAGGAGGGTGTACAAGGCCAAGGGCAGCCAGAAGAAGTGGGTTTGAAGCAGAGAAGGTATTTTATCTGACTTTCCTCCTGTGTTTCTCAGAGAAATCTTAGTCAAGAACCTCAGGCAATTTTTACATTACTGATGATTTGCAGTCTGAAAGGTGTCAAAGTAGTGAGCATATTTCTGGACTTGGTTTATAGTGAATAAAACACTCTCTAAAGATGACTTTTGGAAGGACCTTCAGAAACATCCCAATTATCCATTATCCACCATGTTCAAAACCAAAGATTTAAGGCAATTCAGCTTTAGGAAGGACTTTCTGGGGGCTCCAAAGACATGGGTGTTTGTAAAGCATTTTGATTTCCTTAATGTCTCATTTTAAGACAGCATGAAGGTAGATGCAGTACTGTGTTTTGTGTCAACAGTTTCCCGCCCCAGGTATAACTCAGAAGACAACCAAAACTTCAGGTGAAGGTGGACTGCCCTTGACAGTTTTGCCAAGTCAGCCATAACTCCCATCTTGATTTGCCTGCCAATTTCAAAGGACTGCTTAAAAGTTTTTTTCTGAGACAGATAAATAGAAGGATTCTCCCTGTGAAAAATATTTAAACTTACCTGAAGTATACCTAGTAGTGTCTAACCACAGGACTGTTTGGGTTTATTTTTAGTCCTGGTGATTTCTACTTGTACTCTCAGCTCAGGTTTGATTGTGAGAGCAGACTGCATAGGTGTGTATTTGTTTACCTTCCTGGTGGTCCGTGGTACAAATTCTAAATTTTCTACAGCATTTTAATATTTTACCTGTGTTTGTGCAATTGAACCAAAGTTTGTGTGACCATTTTTACAGTGGAATATTGAAGTAACCTGACTGAACCATCTATCACAGTCAGGAAGAGAAAAAAGCCCCAAACTATGTGTAACAGTCCCTTTGACACCAAGATCTGCATTACTGTCTCCCATCCACTTCTATTTTTTGAGATGAACAAGAGGAACACAGTAACATTTGAGGGATTTTTGTCTGAGACAGCATATTTAGGCAAGAAGCTGGTGCAGCCTTGTCAGCAAAGTTTTAAAAGTGCACTTTCAGACAACATTATTTTCCCAATTAAGGGTTTTGTTGTTGGTTTATCTTTTTTTTTTTTTNGTGTAGTAGTAACATTGCATTAGTCACTGGCTTTTTATGTGTAAAGAAGGAATAGATTTAAACACAGCATTTTTTAAACTTGACTTCTCTTTCAAAATTTAGTAAAAGGGGTTTTTTTTTGAAATAAGGTATCGGCGCAGTTATGAGCAACCTTAAACTAAATTTGCCTCCTTCGTGACAATGATCACTCACAAATTTGCTCAACATCTGCTTCTTTTGCACAGAAGTGAGCCAAATAGTGTTCTGAAATCCCACCCAAAACACTGTGCTGCATTCTCAGCTGCAGGTCTGGCCATGCTGATACGATCCTCCCCACACCAGGACAGCTCTGACCTTTGCCTGTTCCTTACTTGGGCAGTTAATCCCAAAGCAGATTTTGGCTAACAGGTGTTCCAGACGATGACACTTCGATCTTTAAATATTCATTATTTTATTCTACTGTGTAAATGGACCACATTCTAGAGCCAAAGCAGCAATACCCTGCCTGTATTGAGTTTCACATGGATCTTCTCTTCCTCTGGGTTAACAGTCTGGAGACTGTCATAAAGCAATTTATCAGCCAGCTGGCCTTTCAAATAGGCAGCCGTCCAAATTCAGAGTTTAGGCTTTGTGTGAGATGCCAAGTTTGGTGGAAACTTGGGATGAACAGCTAAGGAGAAAGAGGATACAGTTACACCTGGTTTCATTTCAAAGACTGCCACAATACAAGTTCTGGAAAGTGCTGCAATGGCACTTCTGCTTTCAGTGAAACTGTGTTTCTTTGGCTGAAGCAGTGACAGGCTTTGATCCCAATGCTTGAGGCATTTTAAAGGAAGGGAAAGGTGACCTGGCACCGCTCCACACACAGACAAGGGAAGCTTGCTCCCAGCAGAGCCTTGGGTGTAGTCTCCCTCGCTCCTGCTCCAGAGCCTCGTGTGTGTGCGTGGCTATGGTTATCATCGTGTGCCTTGCAGGATTGAAGATCCAGCCTTTTATAGCTCCAGCTTTTTGTCTTCAGTCTCAGGTTCATTTCCAGTGAGATACTTGTCTCTTGTAAAAAATTGGCCGTTTCCATTGTGTAACATTCTGAATGGAAACAAACCCATAAACTACACTTCCTGGACCTCTCTGCAAGATTTTTTTCCTGTGAAGTCCTTGCAAAACTTTTCATATAAAAATGAAGTTAATTTTCACTGAAGATAAATTGAAACAGTGTTTAGATGTTTTCCTTTGTTGCTCAGATGTTGCCTGGTGAAGAGGCAACAATAGCCATACCTTAATTTTCACTGAAATTCTGTCAGTTAATTTTGATCCCTTTAATTCTAAGCTTAGGCAAGCATCTTTAATTGCAGATCTTGGCAGTGAAGACTCATTGAGGGAAATACAGAGTTTACGAGGAGTTTAAGTGCTGTCTGTTTGCCCAGAAGAGGAAGTGTACCAAAGAATATACATATGTCAGGAAGTACAGCTTCTGAAAATAGACAAAGGATTCTGTATACCCCCCAAAACTGCTTTCACCTTATAAGCACAGACCTGGCTAATTTGTTGCTCATGCAAGTAGAATTTGCAGGGTTTTTAGATCCAGCAAAACAGCTGTTTGTACACAACTTTGTGTTAACAGAAAATAGTTTTTTGACCATGTCAAAAGGAGGCCACTGCAAGGGCCAGAGATCTGTGTAAACCATGACTGCCTGTGGGAAGGGTGGTAACTCAAAATTGTAGAGGAAGGCTGCAGCTAACACTGCTTTTTCTAACCCTGCTCCAAAAAGCAGCAGCCAGTTAGGAGCAGAGTGGAGGATGCTTTAACCCCTTGTGTCTCCCCAGGTGGTACCATGACAATCTCACCCGACACGCAGCAGAAGCGCTGCTGCTTTCCAACGGGAAGGATGGGAGCTATCTTTTGAGGAAGAGTAATGAAAGGGAAGATTTGTACTCCCTCTCTGTAAGGTAGGCTGTGGACAGAGTGAACTAATCTAATGCTGCGCCTACTTCCATGTTTGAATGTCCCATGCATTACAGGTTTGTCTTTTTTTTCTCTAGGGCTTAAACTATTTTGAAATATATTCCTATTGGTATAATCCCACTGAATGACATTTTGCTAGAGAAAAAAAAATGGATTGGATTTGATAACTGCTCTCATTTCTCCAAATTATGAGTTAATCTTATTGGTAGAAAACATAATTCTATAGAATGGCTGTAAATTTTCGGCCTCTGCAATAAAAATCTGTGTATCAGTTAAAAGAGCTTAAGAAACAGCTGATGGGAATAGAAAAGTTTTATGATGAGGACAGCAGCAAACATTTAACGGGTGCTAACCTTACTAGTTTCAGAATCCCTGCACAGAAAACATCGTCTCTGAAGGATGATCCAGTGTTTGACTGGCTGGTTTTACTTCTCTGTTCTGTGCTACAGTTCAGTCTTAGCCAGGTCTGTGTGACTAAACTGAATAGCATCTTGTGAGTGGTCCACTCAATTACAGAAAAGTAGGACACAACTGTTCAGGACACAACCAATACAGAGCAAAGGTAGCCTGGCCTGGTTACTTCACTGCAGAATCACATTTAAAAAATCTCTCAGGAGGAGAGAAGCCACAACATTTTAGCCAGGCAACTTAAGGACACATGCATTAGACACACAAGGTAGTCCCTGAACATCAGCTGGGTGAGGGTAACCAGCCCTAAAAACATTGGTAGCCATTGGCAACTGTGTGATACGAGCAGCCTCCTGAGCAAAATTTTAAGCTGATGACGCAAGCTCATTCCTGCTGCAAAATAAACCTCTGAGCAATTCGTGGCCACAACTCAGCTGAATCACAGCAACTTTTTAAAGTCACTTTGATCTGTGTAATGCTGCTGTTTATTTACACCCCTGTCAGGAGCACAGCATATGCCCTTGAGATTGTAGCTTTCTGCATATTCAGTACCAGGAGCTGTTACAATTTGGAAGAGTAGTTGCTTGGGAACCGAGGAAAGCCCAATTTGCACATACCCTGTTCCTGAAAGGCAACAATGAGGCATTTCACCCATTTCTGACAGAAGATGTAGGAGCAAGTGTGCCTATACACACACTGTTGAAATTATTACCACTATAGGCAGCCATTTATACAAAGGATGCCCAACAGATCTGAAGGTGATGTTACAAAATGAGTATTCAGAGTTGCAATGACTGAACTGAGTGCAAGTGTTGCCAAAAAGAATAGCAGCATCTAGAAATAATAGCTTTCCTTAAAAAAAGTAATTTAAAATTAATCATTGTTTTTCTGGTTCGTATTTTTTTACTTTAAAATGTTAAGCATTATTTGAGATAACTACCTCAGACAATTAAAAAATATATATATGTGTATCTTGAAGGTAGTTTTAAAGGGCATTCAGGAAACAACTTTTCATAATAACACAAAATTTAAATAGTTCTTTTAACAGGAAACAGAAGTGTTAGTTAATGAAAATAAATTTGCTGCTTTAATAGATTCTAGCCTTAGAAGACCTACAAAAGTCTATTTTGGGCCCATTCCAATCTCTTGTTCAGCTCTTCATTTAGTGAGAATTACTTACTGCATTACCATATGAACTGAATAGCCCAGTCTGAAGTTTGATCTTTTATTCTGTCCTGTTAGTTTCTGTTGTTTCTGCTGGTACATGCTTGAATACTGATTTTGATTGTAAAATGTTTTACGATTTTTCTAGTGGTTAATTTTACGTTTTCTTTCAGTTTTTTGACTAATATTAAAAAATAATTATAGAAGAAGTAATTCAATTTTGTTCCGATACATTTCTGTAGAAAGGATAACTTCAGCAATTCTAGCTGTCATTTTCCTTCTGTCCTAAAATAGCTTCTGTAGCTTTTAATTTATTTTCTGCCTCCGCCTCACAAGGAACTTTGGTCATGATTACAGTTTGGTGTTTTTCAAGGAAAAAATGCTTAGCCATCCCTTGAGGTTTTTATTGACAGCTGTAGGAAGAGAGATCACATACTGCTTGAAATCCCCTCCCCCAGCTACATTAACCAGTTTGAAAAGGAAGTAGGAAGCAGAGTAGAATTTGCTCTCATTGCAACATTGTCTTGAGAAATTAGAGAAAAAGATGGAAAACCCTGTAATTGCAGCAGTCACAGCAGCTTTTCCCTGGTGTGGTGCATTTGCACTTGGCTTGTTGTGCCCCAGCTGACTGTAGCACAAAACATGTGGGAGGCCCATAGAGGTGTCTTCTACAGTATCATAAATACTGTTCAAAGATAAATATTTAAATAACTGTTTGAAATAATAATCTTCTTTGGAAGTGGCAATAAACAGTGAAAGAGATGCTATAATTCATTTTCTTCACATTTTTTCAGTATATTTGCTATATAAGTTTTTCTCAGACAAAATTTACTCAACTATTTTGGATGCTAGTAACATTAACAGAAGTACCTTTTTCACTGGAGAAATACTTGCAGTAAGTGCTTCACTGTCTTTTGAAGTCAAAATAATTGCCTACCCAGGAACTGAGACCTTGCACACTTCTCTAAATGCCATCAGGTTTCATAAACAAAAGCTGTTACTTCCCTTACAGAACAAGGACCCTGGTTCATGTTTGTCAGTACCCATCCTAGTGGAACGAATCATCCAAGTACAGAGACAAAGCAAACAAATCTTAAAGCCCTAGGTATTTAAAACTAGGTTATTAAACCCCTGATTGGGGGCAAAACGGAGACAGCCTTTTTTTCAAAGGGGAACAGAAGACATTTTCAAGGAGATTGGGATGCTACTTGAAAAGCAAGACACATAGTGCATATACCATCAAGACTGAAGTCCAGTAAGTGAAGAGGTTTCACCCTTTTTAAGCAGAAGGCTTGAAATCTCTTTTGTGATTCTTTTTGCTGATGCAACAGTTAATTTAACCAACTTGGCCTTTCTAGGCTTTCATCAGCTCATATCTATAAATCAGCAATTAAAATCTGATTTTCAGATGTGTTGAGTGTTAGTGAGGGACAGTAATGGCAGTAGTATTACACTAGGACAGTGATCGTCAACCTGTGATCTGGGTCAGATTCCCTGCAGTGAAAGCTGCTATTTAAGGATTGTACGTGCCAGATGCCTTAGGCATTTATGTCTTAACAAATTTTCCTCTTTTATTTTAGGGGAAAAGATTCTGTGAAACACTTCCATATTGAACATACAGGAACTTCATTAAAATTTGGATTTAATGAATTTTCTAGCTTGAAGGAAATGATCATGCATTTTGCAAACCAGCCTTTAATTGGAAGTGAAACAGGTAAGGAGAGCCATATTTTGTGTATGAACACATTTATAGCCATGCTTCACAAAGTTATAACTAAAAGGAGCTTCTGATGTGTGAGCAAATAGATCTTCTGCCAAAGTGTTCATAAATTCACATTTGTATTTGTATCTAAAAAAATCCACTTTAAAAAACCTTTCAAGTTCTTTGAAGATAAACCACATTTAAGCTTATTGGGTTTTTGCTAACCAGGGATATGAGCTCCTTTCAGTTTCTCAGAGAGGAATCATTTCAAAATACTGGGAGGATTAGGACATTCTCAAAAATGGCAAAACCAAATCACAGTGTTAGTGAGGAAATAAAGATGCATCTATGAAGCTGAAATCCCACAATAAGAATAATTGGAAAAGCAACTTGAAATTGTTTCATCTCACTGTTCTTTGTCCAAGGGAGGAGTCTACAGTGTTATGCTTCTCTTTCCTGTGGGGAATGTGTTTTTAACTAGCTCTCCTGTTCTGCCTGGTGTGCACTACCATGCTGATGCCATCTGCCATCACAGTACTCTCTCGCTTTTAAGAGGAAAGAGAAAAGCACAAGTTTCTTTCACAACCCATGTGCTGCCTGAATTAAGGGTCAAAATATTGAACTTGATTCCTACGTGTGAATTGAACACCATCAGACTAGAATGTCCGGAGAGACAAAGTGGGTATTACCATGAAAATGTCAGTTTTATGTTTAGATTCAAGTGTAAGAGTTGAAGACATGTCAGTACAAGTTAGTGCCAAAACCACCTGTGTCCTTTGTGGCAGGTGTATGCAAGTAACTCAGAGAAGAACTAATTATATATGCAAGAGTCCAGTTAAGTGATAGTTGGCACATACAATAACTGTAACATGTCACACACTAAATATGCACCAGTATTCTTCTAACACAAGCATTAAATTAAAGCGCTCCTTTGCCAATTTCTTCCCCCAAGATAAGTGCAGTTGTACAATCAATATGGCTCTTGTATCTTTCAAAACACTCTCTTTTTAAAGTGCTTTCAAGAGTGGTTCAAACAAGGGCTCCTATGTGTATCATCGGTGCCAGTGAGCTACTTTTCCTGGAAAATCAGGCATGCACACACAGGCCTATCTCTATAAAGATTTCGGATGACATAAAACTTGTATTTCCCCATTCCTCACTCCTTCACTGCATGTGTTACAGACATTAATAAGCAAGACATGGGTTTTATCTTATCACATGGGTTTTATCTTATCTCTGTGGATGGGATCAAGACTTGTCACCTTAAGGTTTCCTAATCAGATTCTACTGGCTGTGTGAAACATCTAAGTCAGATGTGCTACAGAATAAAAATAAAAAATAATAATTAAAAAAAAAATTGGACAACATATCAAGAAACTTTCCACCTTAGCATTCCATGGAAAACAGTACAGAGGAAGAGAGAATTAACACTCAGGCAATATTCCTTCAGTACAGGTGTTAAATTTCTCATGGGTCATGACCATCTTTTGTCAAAAACGGGGTAGGGGCTCATCAGAGTCAACTCCAATCCAAGCATCAGCAGATGCAGGCATGTCAGAATAATCTTGCTACAGTGCAGCTTTTGCTAGATCTTGTGTATAGTTACCAGATTATTCTGTACAATTGTCTTTGTGAAGGAAAAAAAAAATCCACAGAGAATTTATTAGAAAACAAATACTATATAAAATGTTATATTAGTCATTCCAGTTCTGCAATTGGCTTTTTATCCATGGTGTACAGGTGATGATACCCTGGTTCTATGCAACAACTTGGGAGTGGTTTCTCTGGAATGGTGATGGAGCTGTTCTCATTTTTATTTTAAATGGAAAAGCATATTTTTTCTGCCAGGTCAAATAGAAATAAACCAATGTTGACTTTCCACCTACAGCAAGTTGAATAGATCACATTTGCATACACCCCTGTGCCTGCAACAGGTTACTTCAAATACAACTTTTCCACTTCTCTTTTTAGCCCTCCCCATTACAGAATACTTTTAAATTACTCATACATCTGTAGGTTTCAAGTCCAAGTTCTTACCAGTTCTAGCACCCCTCCTTTTAAAGAGCTGCAATATCAGCATCAAATGCAAATGGAGCAGCATTTGGCACGCTGTGACATTATTTTTAAAGAATGGAGTTAGATGGTAGAGCAGTTGCTATTTTAAGGACATTCATCACTAGTTTGAAAAGTACAATAGATTCACTTGAGAATGCAGCTTTTTCAGGGAATATGCTATAAACATGACTTACTTGGAGAAAAAGAAGAGTGGCCATAATACATCAAAAAAAGGTTTAACTGGGTAGAGCTGTGGTCAAAACAGTTGAAGGTGATAGCGACGTGGACTTACTGTTAGGAAGCCTGTAGCCAAAGCTCTGACAGATTAAGTGATTTAAGCACCAACTAGTGGGATGTTGGCACACCCAATGACTCTTATGGCCTCCTATCTAATTTAGCATCCTGCCTACCCTCCAAGCCAGCCTCTTGGGCAGGAAGGAATTTAATGAGTCAAGCGATTTCATGCAAACATTTGCCAGTGTAAAGGTTTTGAAAAGGTATACGTATATTTACAGTTTTCACAGCTGCCTTTTTAATTTTAGGAAAAGGTGAAGTTAACCACTCCTCAGAGGGGTAGCTATTGACATGCTATTTTCTAAGCTGGACTTGCCAGATGACTTACTCCTGCTCTTTTCTCTCCAGGAACTTTAATTGTATTGAAGCATCCCTACCCAAGGCAAGTGGAAGAGCCCTCCATTTATGAGTCTGTCCGAGTTCACACTGCAATGCAGACAGGGAGGACAGAAAGTGACCTGGTCCCAAATGCTCCCTCAGTAAGTTGTGTTCTGGTGGCAGGGGTGCTTCTGGCCTGAGTCTAGCATGATTGCTGGAGTAAGCTGTGGAGTAAGACTGGTTATTAATCCCTTTATGGGTTTGTAAATACAGGAAGTCTTTGCCAGGCAAGGGAAAACAAATACAGACTTGCTCAGTACAGTCCCATGGCAAATAAAGGCTTTTATAATTGTTGTCACTTCAGTGGTGTCCCTGGAAAAACATTGTCTGCAGCTGACCTGGGTGAGTTTGACTATCCTAGCAAAGAATATATTATAGAGTTTCATTCTTATGTTATCTTTTAGAATAATTTATCATTATTAACATAATCATGAATTAAAAAAAAACCCAAATGCACACACATACAAAAAAATCATATACATTTGGGCCACCTATTCTGACGTTTGAGACTCACTTGGGCAGCAATTAGTCTCTAAATCCCTTGTAACTTATATCTAAGTGAGACAGGTGGTTTCTCCAGAACAGTTAGCTCTGAACAGAGAGGAAAGTATTTTAATTATATACTGTATTTTGGGGGGAAAGAGGAAGAGTTATGTTAATGTGGGTTAATGAAGTTGCTAGAGGAGCCACTTCCGATGTGTCTCACAACCAGCCCTTCATCACTGAGTTACACTTTAACCTCCAGAGAAGCTTGACTTTCACATACCACCAGTAAAAAGGTAATATTTTTTCAAGAACAAGCGGTAACTTGGCAAGGTTTTGATTTTCAGAGGTCTACAGTCTCACAGCCAGGTCCCTACACAGAGTTTCAGTATCTAAGTCATAAGGTCCAAGTGTCACTTATGATGCCAGAGAAACTGTTCAAATCCCAATTTTTCAAAAAGCACATTGAACATAACAGATTTTTCCTCTCGAGTCCGGGCCTGGTTGAGAGAACAGCTCAGTGAAACAGCACTTTCTCCTGTTTGCATTTGAGGAGCATTTTCTGGGGAGGATTCCACTCCCAGTTAAACCCCACGTGCTTCTGGTCACAACACCTACTGAGGCAACCATCCAACCTTACTAAATAAAGTGTAACTGCAGCTCTTTTGCTGTGTTTGGCTGAGAAGGTGCAGGCCAGAAGCTCCCCGAGGGAGGCTAAGTCAGGGGGCTGCCTTCAGAGCCAGCACAGCTCCATGTTTATCCTAAGACAGCTGGATCTGCCCAAGGGGAGCATTGAAATGAGGGCAAGTGGCTATGGGGAATTTCCCAAAGAACTGATCCATCTTCCTAACATAAACAAAGAGGAAAAAATGGGGGAAAAAGCAGAGCTCAGCCTCTAACCCTAATCCCTTTCTTTGTTACTTCACAGCTTGGTACCAAGGAAGGATATTTGGTAAAACAAGGCAAAATTGTCAAGGTAAGGAAAACTCTTACTTGTTGCTTCCACCCTGTGATCACCCAAAGAAGCTAAAGACAACGTGGAGCTGAAATTGCTCCACCTGTATTTCCCTGCAGAGAGGGCCAATTTGTTTTCTGAGCAACAGCAAAGCACAACTGTGAACCAGAGCAAGCCAGCAGCTTTGAAAGTTTTTCTTTCCTAAGAAGTTTTAGACTAAACTCTCCCAAGACAGTTACCATTTGTTCTTGATCTTTCAGAACTGGAAAACAAGGTGGTTTACACTGCACAGGAATGAACTTAAGTACTTCAAGGACCAGACAGTAAGTAGCAAACACCAATTCTACCTTTTAAACATCTACACAAGCAGCTGCAGCCTCCTTGTATCTCTGGCTGCTCACATCTGTATCACAGCTTTCCAAGCTATCAGAGGGGTCAAGTAAAGTCAGTTTTTCTGATAACTTCAACAAGAGAATGTAACTTTTACAGCTGGAAAACATTTACTGTGCTCTGCCAGTCTTAGCTACTGGATAGAGTTTACAGGGCTCCTTTACACAGAATCATGGAATAGTTCAGATTGGAAGGGACCTCAAAGATCTTCTTCCAGGCCCTCCATCACAGGCAAGAACACCTTCCCCTAGACCAGGTTGCTCCAAGCACTGCCCAGCCTGGCCTAGAATACGTTTTTGTGTTGCTTTGTTAAGTGGATTTTAAGCTACCAGCACACACAACCTTTATTTGTAGCTTAGACACAACCTGACAGAGAACATGCCGCTAAAATAGTTTTTAAAATACTGGTAACATCCTTTGCATTCTTTGAGTTCATCCTTTTATTTCAAGTGGTCTCACAGGATATACGGAGAACTGTTCATTTAAAAATTCCTGCTGACAAAGATTAACCGGCAGCATCCTTACAGTTGCTGCTCCATTTCTATCTTAATCTGAGTGAAAATAAGAAACGCCTCTGGAGTTTCTTTGCCTTTACAATGCCTCTCTTTGAGGTTCCTTCATAACACAGCCAAACTGTTCACCTCTGCCAAGCCCTGTTTCAAGCCTCTAACAGATTTTTACACAAAAGCAGACACAACTTCCTTCTCTCACCAAACATTACCATTTCTAAACAGCTAAGTTTTTGCAGGGATTTCCATCAGTTTTCATTTCACTTCAAGACAACTTGAATTAAGTTTGCAGAATAGCATTTCAAAGAGCAGCACTCCGTTAGTGACTTACCAGGCAAGAAGATTTCCTGTCTTTGTCAGGAATATGACCTTCTTCCAGGCAGCAACTCCAGTGTCTCCTGGCACTCCTGTTCTTGTGGTGGGGTTGCAGGGACCTACACATGAGCAGCCTGCAGCTGAGCCTGGCACAGCATTTGGTATCACACCACAGCAGAAGGGGCTTTCTTCTAATGCAGGGTATTACTAACAGCCACTGAGTCAGCAAAAATATTAAGGGAAGTTGAAAAAGCAACAGGCACCTCCACAGACCTGATGAAGGACCAGGGAAACAGCTAAGTGAGTTTGGGCAGAAAGCAATTAAGCTGCCTCTTCTGAGGTCTTAACAGTGTGAGGCTGAAGCAAATGGAGAAAGAGCTCTCACACCTAGGGAGAATGAAACTTTTATATATATGTGTTTGTGTACACATGCATACACACATGCTTCTCAGGCAGCCAAACCTATCACTTCTGCTGCAAGCACTACTTTGGCTTTGCTTCTACACTTCTTACCCAGCTTCATCCTTTTAAGGCACTGAGGAATTGGTTAAATCTCCAACAGCTGGCTAGTCTGAGAAGACCTATACCCATGCCTTGTCTCTGTAAACCTTAGCTGAAAGTGGTACCAGATTTGCTGCTGTGTCAGTTACATTACAAAGCATCTGCCAAACCCTCAGCAGCCTGCAGTAGAGATCTCCTCTGCTGCCTGTCCAGACGTGAACTGTCCTGCATTTTTCATATTAAGCTCACTACGTATCATGATACCACTGAAGTGCTTGCTAGTTTGGGTTTATAGTGTTACAGCCATTGTAACTATGCCTGGAAAAGCCTGTGGAGGTGCCTGTAAAGGTCCAGATGCTCTGGATGTGATAGCCTTATCTTCTGTTTTCATGTGTCCACATTTTAAAGACCATTTTCTCTTCAAGGCTACGGAACCAATTCGAGCACTTGACTTAACTGAATGCTCAGCTGTGCAGTTTGACTATTCCCAGGAAAGAGTCAATTGTTTCTGGTAGGTTACAGGATTTTCTCCATGTTGCTGGGAAGTTCAAAATAGAAAGGGAATTTTGAAATGTAAACAATGCATGCTTCTGGAAGGTCCACAAAGGTGGTTGTGACCCTGCTCATCCTCACAGATATGTTTGTGTCAGCCAGTCTGTCAATCCTGCATGGCTTTGGCAAATTACTCCTGCCAAAAGGTGGGTCCATGTGTAGTGGGCATTTCTAATTCTGTAAGCATCTCTAATCATCACCTAAACTCATGGATCTTAGGGTCAGACACTGGGACAGGTCCCATGGTGACCTCTTCTGAGCCCGGATGTAGATATTTTATCCTTATGGACTCGGGGTGGCATCTCCCTGGGTTGTGAATGACTGTGACCCATTCTTGGCTAACCCTCCTCCTGGTGACTGAACGGGAACAAAACCTCCCTGCCCTGCTCTGTCTAAGCAGCTGTTGGTACAGGCCAGCTGGGCTCAGTTTTGGGGCGAACTGCCAGTTGTTCTAGCAATTTCAGGAAGCTTTGTTTGCTTGCAGTTTAGTGTTCCCACTAAGGACATACTACCTGTGTGCAAAAACTGGGATAGAAGCTGACGAGTGGATTAAAATCCTGCGGTGGAAACTGGTAAGGTGATGTGTGCTGTTACACGGCACCCTGGGCAGCAGCAGAACCCCAGAACTGCCAGCAGAACCCCCCCAGAACTGTGGCACCCAAGTGCTACAGCTCTCAGCACCTGCCACAAGAGTATTTGTTCTGGCTGCCAGGCCAGCTAGATTGGAATACTGCAGTTTTCACATAACCATGGAATCAATTAGGCTGGAAAGGACCTCTGAGGTCATCAAGTCCAACCTTTGATCAATCACCACCTTGTCCACTAGACCATGGCAATGAGTGCCACAGCCACATCCTTTTCTTAAGCACCAGGAGTGCTGCCTTCTGGGAAGCCCATTCCAATGTTTAGCAACCCCTTCTGTGAAGAAATTCCCCCTGATGTCTAGTCTAAACCTCTCCTGGTACAGCTTTAGGCTATGTTCTCTCATCCTGTCACTGGTTGTCTGGCAGAAGAGATCAATCCCCCACCTGGTTACACCCTCCTTTCAGGGAGTTAGAGTGATAAGGTCACCCCTGAGCCTACTCTTGCCCAGGCTAAACACCCCCAGCTCCATCAGCTGCTCCTTACAATCTAGCTCCTTCCCCTCCACTGCCCTTTCCTGGACTCAAGCACCTTCCTGAACTGAGGGGCCCAGAGCTGGACACAGCAGTCGAGGTGTTTCCTCATCAGTGCCATTCACAGGGGCATAATGTATCTGCTGCAAACCCACTTCAGCATCTTGGGGATACACTTTTAACAGGCACGCTCATTAGTAAGAAAAAAATTACTCCCATCTCTAAGGATGTCATTATATGTGCTTGGTAAACAACACAGACAGACTGCATGTCCTGGGTCACGATGGCAGGATGAGAAGACAATGTAAAGGCTTGAAAGCACTACTTCCTAAAAATACCAGGAATTGGGTTGGTTGTACTCACCCACATCCACATGCATGCAGACAAGCAGTAATGGACTGTCTTTATGTTCCAGTCACAAATACGGAAGCAGCTGGAGGAGCGCAACGCCACCCTCAGTCCCTAGCTGTGTGCCAGCCCTCCTGCTCCACTGGCAGGGATTGCCTCTCTCCACGGGGAAGGCATTGCTTACCAGAGGGCAGCCTCACGTCTCCAGTGCTATCTCTGCCCCCCCAGAGATGTCACCCAGCTCTGCACATACGGGATCCTGCAGCTCTGGCTGCTCTGGGGCTGCCGCAGCACGTGTGGGGACAGCTGCAGGACCAGAGTGTGGGTTTGATCGCTGTGGTGTGTACCTGTAATGCACTTCATTCAAACACCCGCCAACTAACCACAGCAGTGGTCACTGTTCAAAACTTCTGTGGTTATTCACAGCGCTCAATAATTTATTGCAAGCTCCATCACAACTAAGCATCAGTATCACCTTCTGTAACCTTGAACCTTTTATTTAAAACAGGGCTTTTCTGGAAACGTTAAATGTCTTTTTACTACCTGTTTAGGCTTTAAACCAGAAGAAAAACGACAGAATTACATCTTGTAAATAGTATCTATATTGCAATTCAGAGAGTAATGTTTCAAGGCCCTTTTCAAAGTGACAGATGTGTGACATCTAGCTTTTTATCTAGCTTAGCTTTATACCAGTGATGGCTACAAGGGAATGTCTGTTTCAAACAGCATCTGTAGATAATGCTGAGCAGCATCATGTAAGCACATTTGTATACAAACCAGGGTTATGGAAAACAGTAGCTGCTTCCTGGCACTCCTAGGACACACATTTAAGAGTGTTGTGGCTCACTACAGAGACAAGAAGTGGAACCCCATGATGTTGGTGCTGTACTCAAAATAGATGTTACATTTTGGAAGCAAAGTCTGACACACTGGAGAGGGTCAAGACCAGCTTGACCCAGCTGCAAGACCCCTGAGCACTCTTGTGCCTCCTCGAGGTGTGAGCGAAGAGGGGGGACCCTCTCTCCCTGTGTAACAATCAATTTTATGCTGAAACAGCATCTGCAAACCTCTCCTGCTATGCAACACTGCAGTCTGTGTTTGGTATTCCTCATCTAGAAGGTGTTTGATAATTGCATTTACTGGGAGAAGAGTGCAGAAGAGGAAGGCAAAAGCACATTGGAAGAAGAAAGAAAATCTACATTCGGACATATAAATAGCATTTTATTTCAACTTAAAAATTCAAAGTATTTGTAAATATTTTTATACAGACCGTTTTCTGAATAAAATGTCATTATAAAACTACCACAGGTCTTTTATATTCCTGTACTGTATTGTTAAAGCTTTGTCCTCCTTTTTCCCTTAATGAAGCTTTAACAAACTGGCATCTCCCATTTAGTTAAAAACCTTAGCTAAGTTTGTGTGAGAGAAAGGCAGCATAAGGGGAAGAGAGAGATGATATTCTCCAACAGCATTACTGTCCTTTGAACATGGCTTGGAAATGGAGCTTGTAAGGAAACCACAAAGGTAGCCTTCCCTTTTTCACAGCAACAAGCTGCTTCACAAAACACTGGAAACAAGTTCAGCACATGGTGTCACAAACTGAAGCCAGTGAAAGAAACCGAGCTTGGGTGGCCTTGGAAGCTGTCCCAGACAGGTTGAGCAGAAGCAAACAGCAGGGGGACGCCTTTGCTGGAACACAAACACATTTTGCCAGGAATACACACACCTTCCAGCTGCTTCTGTAATGACCGGCAACAGAAGTCCCATTCCAGCTCAGCTTAAATGGAGAAGGTTGACCGACAAGCTGTAATCTCTTTCCGAGCCAAGAACTCCCAGTTGTCATTTCCAGCACTGCTGTTTCTCCCCATCCTGCCTGACGCACCAAAGGTCAATGAGGTGTGGACAAAGGGCCATGGCATCCCCTTTCCCAGCCTGGGCACAGACCTGCCCAGAGCTGTCCCCCAGACCCGCAGTGCTTGGTAGTTGTCATAAGGGGACATGGGAAGGAACAACAGGGTGGGGCTAAGAGCACAGGCTTGAGCCCCAGCAACAGGATCTCTGCACTGCCAAGGGATTTGGTATCCTTACTGCCCAACTGTGAGACACACTGGTTAGTTTTCAGCCTACAAATTAATGGATTTTGGACATTTACAAACAATTAAGAGACCTGTTCTCTCTAGAGACAAGCAGATGTGCTGTGGGGTATTACAGTGCAACAGAAGAGTGAACCAGGCTCTGTCATTTAAAAATACTGTATTTTATTTATATTTATTTATTTCAGAAAACCTAAGGGTAAATAAGCTGAGAGTGTCACCAGTGATGAACCCACACAAAGACTATGAGACATGACCTCTTCACAACCATATTACACAAAAAAACCCATGAAGAAGTGAGACATTGTTTGGGTGTTTTTAGCTAGGCATCATGAAAATCCCTAAAGCAACATCTTCCATAGAAACAAGTTTTCTTTCTAGTGGAAGCAGGATGCAGCTAGCATCCAGATTAGTAGCACTCCCTCGCCAAAGTAGACTGTGTAAGAAATCTGGGATATGGACTGATTGTACCAACACATCACCGCTAACACACTTGCTCTCACAATGCCTCCAACCACGTCTTTGCTCACTCTGTCCACCTGATCTGCTTTCCCACACGTAGTGGTGGCTGGCCAGCCCTGCCTGGTGCCCTGCAAAGGAAGAGATCTGGGGGTTGCTCCTTTGAGCCAAGGGCATTGCACCAACCTGGCTCAGCTAAACTCCATGGGAGCTATTTTGGTGGGCTCTCCAGTACTGCACAATACAAGAAGCGTGGCCTAAAGTAACATCCACCTACAACACACTAGTAGATCATTTCAGATTCAGTACTATGTACAATTTACTCTTACTTAGTATACTAAGGAGCTGTGGTATTTCTTCCGAGACATGTTATTTGACTGACGATTATTGAATCTTTCTGTCCACTGGGCTGCAGAGGAATGCTGCACTCTGGCTATACCATCAGATTAAGAAACTTCGACAACCTGCCTCAGTTCTTCAAACAGGGGAGTGAGCTCCTTCTCCAAACTTACAATCAGCCCTGGAAAGAAAGAAGAAACAAATTCCATCAAACAACATCACTGAGAAGCCTCTTTCCAAAGCCCGCAGCTCCCTCCCCTCCCAAGTCACAGGCAGTGTTTTTCAAAGCCTGAAATGTTCCATGTGAGCTATTCACTTTCCTGTGAACAGCAGGCAGCACCCCCAGGCAGGGTGTCTACAGTCCCTGGCACTAGAAGAGGCACCCAGTGCAGCACAACTCTCCCCCACTACTGCCTTGCCACTTCCCATAGCAACTGTGGCCCAAGAAGCTGTACCAGAATTAAATCCCTTCTGCTCATACTCATTAGCCAGTGTCCTCAAGCAAGGGAAGGATTTCCCCACCCCACAGAACTGAAGACAAATCTCCACATGTTCCTGCAGAATGTTAACTTGACTGACAGAAAGAGACTAAACTGCTGACTTATAGCACAGCACCTGCCTGTGCAGCAAGGGCAAGGTTAATTGCAGGACAAATACACTTCCAGAAGAATAACAACTTCAGCAAGCCACCCAAAATCTGCAAATTTTTACTCACACCTTTTCCTTCCACCTTTCACAATATGCTGATGAAATTCACAGCAGGAGCAGAGTTAACATAACTTGAAGTGAATTCAGGGAAGTTATTCTGAATTATTAAAATACCGTGCCTTAAAATACTGCAATCTTTAAGACAAATGTGTAGACATACCTGTATTGGCATTGCTGCTAGCAATGAAACTCACTACCAAAGGTAAGCGATTGAACTGCACCACCTGCAAGGAGAGAGAAGCACTCAGCCAGCAGCTAACACATCTTGGATGTCAGAGCTCTGATAAATTCTTTCCACATAAATTCTTTCTGCAAAAAGCAGCCTCCTCAGTTTAAAGGACAGGCAGGAGCAAGAGCCGCAGAGGTGATTTTTCAGTCTATCCATTTCCTAAGATTCATGGTTAAAAACACCAACAGAACTCATAGCACCATACAGGGAGCTGCACATGGAAAACCTGGCATTTCCCTCTGCCTCCACATTCTACAGTGCACTGTCCACCAGAACCCTACCTCAGCTGCAGATCCTGCAGATTACACTGTGGAGATCACACCCCCCACAGGAAACAGAAGGGCAGGCCAGTTTGTTGCTTTAAAATACTGTTCCCTGTACAGAAGTATCTGTTCTTCCATTAACAGGGAACTGGCACCTTGGGCACAACAGTAAGCTGGTAGCATCAAGAGAGTCAAAGCAACGTAGTGATGTGGGCAAACTAACTCATTCACCCACTGATTTCCAAACAAAGCTTGACACACTGTAGGCTGAACAGCTGGTCAGTTTACTGCAGTCATAATTAAAAGCTCTCAGGACCACCAGAACTCGTGCAGGAGCAGAAATGTAGTAATGATGGACTTCTGGACACAAATACTCAATTTATTTGTGAAAAATAGTGGTATTTCAAATCTTTCTTACTTCAGAGCCATACTGGCAGCAAGATTAACTATGAAGTAGGCTGCATGTGCTTTAATTAATGTTAGGTGTCACTAATTATAAACATTATTTATAAAAGAGAACACACCCCTCATAAAAGATTCAGAAGATCATATGAGCAACACCTCCTGCAAATTCAGAATTACCACTTTCCCACTGTCAACCAGTAAATCTCAAGTTTTGAGAAATGTAAGAGAAGTTTAAAAATACTGTAAAAGTTTGCCTTAACCATTTAAGCTGTGTAAGAAATAAACCAAAATTACATCAATAGCAGCCTAGTGAAAATCTACCAGAGCTTAAACAACCTTTCTCTTGCTCAATGTAATGCAGGAACAATTCAAATCACTGAGGACAGGGCACACTGAGGTTACTCACCTGGTATGTATTGTAATAGCAGATGATACTTTTGTTTTTAGAGAGTCCTAACTTACTGCCCTGATCTGTGGCAAGGGCAAAGGTGGACAAAAAGCCAGGCCGCAGTGCATGTTCTGGAGCGTTATCATTGGCAACTAGAACAAAACAAGAAAATCCTTATCTTTACATGGTGTCTCTGACTGCATCCCAAAGGCTCATCCAGCTTAGTGCTCTGCCAAAAGCAGAGAAACATGCCAGACGTCTGAGGTGCTCCCACAGAAACACCAGACAGTCTTCATGAGCTGTACATCATTTAATACTCTCTGTACAACCAAAGCTCATTCTACCAGCATCCTTCCTGGCATACCTAAGAGTCTTTTCCTTCAGGATGCACAGCCTGTGCTAATGTCCCTTTGGTGTCACACATTGTTTGCACCCATTCCGGCCTTTGAACTGATTACTGGCACACAGTCACTTGATTGCAAACAAATGAAGATGTGCAAGTTCTGCTGTGTGTTTGAATACTCTGGGGCATGGAACAAAATATATCTGCAATACTTGAATCTTTGTATCCTTACATTATTGTACTCACAAGCCAAAAACATATGAAACAAGGACTGCAGAAAACTATGGTACCAAAAAAGTCAACAAAAGACTGCCAAGCTCTCTCTACTACTTAGCATCAATGAGCCTGTGAAGGATTTGAAGATACAAGTACCTTACAGCACTCCAAGCCCTATCACCCAGGAAAATTTCCATGAACTACAATTACTGAGGACACAAACAAAAGGATTTATTTACAGAGGCACATAATCAACTACTGAACTTTTATTTAAAGTCTGATTTAATTCTACCACTTGAGATATTTGGGTATTTTGCATAACCAGGAAGATTTTCCTGTACTTCTCCACCCCCTGCTGTTCAATCAGGATTTCAGCTGCAGAGCAGAGCGAGAAGCTTTAGTTACCTTTGATAACAGGCACACCATCTCTATCTGAGACTACAATAGCATGAAGACCTTCAACACTGGGAAAAAAAAAAAGGAAGAAGAGACATCATTTTAAAAACACAGTAATTAGCAGGAAAGGGGTTTTTGTGTGAACAAATCTGCAAGGAACGGGAAAACATTGAAAAAAAACTGATGCCTTCACTAATTTAGTATTTTCTCTGTTTAGTACAGGCCTGGTGGCCCCAATAATAAGAAGGACATGGAACTGCTGGAGCAAGTCCAGAGGAAGCCATTAAGTTGATAAGAGGGCTGGAGCACTTCCTGTATGAAGACAGGCTCAGGAAGTTGGGGCTGTTCAGCCTGGAGAAGGGAAGGTTGAGTGGACACCTCACAGCAACCTTCCAGAATCTGAAGAGGGTTTACAGGGAAGCTGATGAGGGACTCTTCATCAGAAACTGCAGTGACAAAACAAGAAGTAATGGGTACAAATTGAAAACCGGGAAATTTAGGTTAGGTATTAGGAAGAAATTCTTTACTTTGAGGGTGGTGAGATACTGGAACAAGCTGCCCAGGGAGGCTGTGGATACCCCACCCTGGAAATAATCAGGGCCAGGCTGGATGGGGCTCTGAGCAACCTGGACTAGTGGGAAGTGTCCCTGCCCGTGGCAGAGGGTTGGCACCGGATGGCCCTCGCCGCCCGCCCCCCACGGCCCCGCGTACCTCGGCAGCTTCTTGTACAGGAACCGCTTCAGGTCCTGCGGGCAGAGACGGGCGGCGCGTTACTCACGGCTGCTCGGAACGGGCGGGGCAGCTCCGGAGCTCCCGACCCGGCCCGAAACACCGCCTGCCCGCCCGGACGGCCCCGGCCCGACCTCGGCATCCCCCGACCCCACCCCCGCCACAAGCCACCGTCCGCGTCCCGCCCGCCCCGCGGAGCCGCACTCACGTCGGCCATGGCTGGGGCCCGCCCGGTTCTGCCACCGCCGCCACCTCCGCGGGCCTGCGAGACAAGACGAGAGGCCACCCCGTCACCGCGGGCGCAGCCACCGCCTCCGAGGAGGGGAGCGGCCGGAGGGAGGGCGCGCTCCGTCCCCGAGGCCTGGCCCGGCCGCCACCCCCCGCCCCTCTGCAGTGGTAGAGCCGGTCTCAGCCGCGCCGGGAAGGGCGCGCGGTTGGGCCGAAACCACCACGCACCGGGAGGGGGGTGCGGGGGGCGCTCCCTGCCCGCCCCGCCGTACCTGTCCGCGCCCCCGGCGCGCCCCGCACAACTCCGCCGCCGCTTCCCCTTGGAGCCGCTGTCACATGAGGCACGGCACCGCCCTCCCCGCCCCGGAACCGCTTCCCCGCCGCCTCCGCCCCGCTCCGCCCCGGCAGCAAAACAAACCAAAACCAAAACAAACCGTAGCCTTTCAGTTAAAGAACATCAGCCACAGAAAGCAAACATCTTTTTCTGCCAAGAAGAGTTACTGCCGGTTTTACTCTTCCACTGCTGCCTATTTCCCCTACTTTTGGATCTAGTCCATCAAACCATGGAACTGCAGGCTAATAATTTAACAACTAATGTGAAGAAATAAAATAGTTTAATTTAGTGGATGCCTGCAGTATAGCAATGGTAACTGCATATCTGTTTTTAAAGTCTTTTATCAGAATGCAGGACCCTCGTGGTAGATCTAATAAACCCCCGAGCCTGCTCAGCATTTAACAATGCTTTTTCTCTAAAAAGAAGAGCTGCTGCCAGCCAAGCACAGAATCGGATTCATTTAGGTTGGAAAAGACCTCCCAGACCAGAGTCCGAACTATGACTGAACACCACCATGTTAACCAGATCATGGCCTTGAGTGCCACATCCAGTCTTCCCTCAAACACCTCCAGCAACAGTGATTCCATCACCTTACTGGGCAGCCCATTTCAGTATCTGGTCACCTATTATGTGAAGAATTTCTTGCTAATGTCCAACCTCAATCTTTCCTGGCACAGCTTGAGGTAATTTCCTCTCATCCAGTCACTGGTTGTCTGGAAGAAGAGGCTGACCCCCACCTGGTTAACACCTGTCAGGGAGTTGTAGAGCCGTAAGGTGACCCCTGAGCTCCCTCTGCTCCAGGCTAAACACCCCCAGCTCCTTCACCCACTCCTCACAGGACTTGTGCTCCAGACCCTTCCCCATCTCCTTTGCTCTTCTCTGGACACTCCCCAGCACCTCAGTGTCCTTGTAGTGAGGGGCCCAGAACTGGACACAGCTCTCGAGGTGTGACCTCACCAGTGCTGAGCCCAGGGGCACAGTCACTGCCCTGGTCCTGCTGCCCACACTATGGCTGATACAGGCCAGGATGCCCTTGGCCTTCCCGGCCCCCTGGGCACAGCTGGCTCATCTTCAGCCACTGTCACCAGCACCCCCAGGTCCTTTTCCACTGGGCACTGTCCAGTCACTCTGTCCCTGCCTGTGGCACTGTCTGGGGTTGCTGTGACCCAAGGGCAGGACTTGGCACTTGGCCTTGTTGAACCTCATTCTGTTGGTCTCAGCCTGTCCAGATCCCCTGCAGAGCCTTCCTACCCTCCAGTAGATCAGCATTGCCACCCAACTTGGTGTTGTCCATGAATTTACTGGGGGTGCACTCAATCCTCTCATCCAGATCGTCAGTAAAGATACTGAACAGGACTGGGCCCAATACTGAGACCGGGGGACACCACCAGTAGCTAGAGCATCGTTCATACCTGATGATTTTGCTTAGATGCCAGTATCAAATTAAAAAGTATAAATTAAATATATATATATTCACTTGGAAATTGCTAATGTTTCTGAACATATAGATCCAGTCAAGTTTCCAAAAAGCCCGAAACAGAGATAAGCCACTTTTTGCAAGTAACAGAGGAAAAGGTCATTCAAAAGAAAGAATTTATTTGAATACTGAGAATCCATACCTCCTTCTTAATCCAAGCCATGCACACACAGCAATTTGGTAAGGACTTGGTCATTATTTGAGAGATACTTAAAAGAGAACCCCATAAAATCATCATGTGAGCTTCTGATAGTATTTTGAAAACACTACCTGGGACAACTTTGGTCTTCTCATTTATGAAAATAGTCCCTACTATATACTAAAAATGTTTAAAAATGCGACTTTTTTATTACTTGCAGCCATGATGCTCAGTGGTCGATTTTACCATCACATTTTGATTAAAAGCTATGCAAAAGCATCTGTGAGATGACTCATGTATTGCTATTAATGGGAATTTATTCTCCCATCCCAGTGACAATCTTTCTATACATGGAATAAACCAGTACCAAAGGGAGAAGTATATTCTGCATGAAGGATAACATCGTAACTAAACAGAGTATTTTAGTATTACTTGCAAAAATGTGGAGAAGCCCAATACTCAAATCTAATTCCTGCCAGACTGAGAAATATGGGAAATATAGTTTATAATGGTGTCCTGCTTTCAGCTGGGATAGGGGAGCCACTTTTCTTCCAAGCAGCTGGTACAGCGCTGTGCTTTGGATTCAGTATAACAATAATGTTGGTAACACGCTGATGCTTTGGCTGTTGCTGAGCAGTGCTTATCCTAATCCAGGATTTTTCAGTTTCCCACGCTCTGGCAGTGAGCAGGTGCACAAGAAGCTGGTAGAGAGCATGGCCAGGACAGCAGACCCAAATTTGCCAAAGGGATATTCAACATCATGGAGCATCTCATGGCCAGTGTATAAACTGGGGAGGTTGGTCAGGAGCTGCCAACTGTTCATCAGGGACAGGCTGGGCATTGGTCAGTGTGGTGAGCAATTGTACTGAGCATCACTTCTGTTTCTTGGGGTTTATTCCTCTCCCTTCTTGTCTCCCTTTTCACTGCTATTAAACATTGATATTTGATTTTGTTTTGATGATTAAACCACTGTCATCTTGACCCACAGGTTTTACCTGAGTTCCATTCTCCTCCCCATCGCACTGTGGGGGCGAGAGCAGCTGCCTGCACGGTGCTTAGTTCATGGCCAAGGCCAAACCACAACAAATGGCCTATTTCTTTCCTATATTTATTACATTACATGTAAGTAAGTTATAGCTTCAGGAATTTATTTAATATTAGCTGCTTTTTTAAAAACAAAATGCTTTTACTATTACACTTCTCTTTGACAGAGCTACAAGAAGTCAGAATAACAACTACATAAAAGCAAATGAAATTTATGAACAAACAAACAAACTTAAAAAATATTCTTGCCCTCCCATTTTAAACCTTTTACAGCATTTGTTACAAAATTATATTAAAAATATTCATAATTTAAAGTTTTCTCTGCTGTCTATTTAAACGCATCTGTTAGATTTTTAGTGCTGTAATGTTCTACCATTTCTTGGAAACTTGTAAAAGAAAAAAGACCGTTTTAAAAAAGATTAAAAAATTCCAATTTAGATTTGTTTTACCCAAACAGAGAACTTACAGGGAAATGTTCATCAGATGTGAACACTGAACTCGCTTGTGACTCAGGATGCTCCATAAATAGAACACATACTGATGTTACATTTCAGCAGATGCAAATCATCTCCTTTTTTCATTAGGCTATGTCAGTCATGCCAAGATTTTTCTCTTTTTGCAGGGCTTTTCTGCCTGCCCTTTTAAAGGATAAAACCAGAAACCCATGTTCGTGCTATCCTTAATTCTAGATTAAATGAAAGGTAATGACTAAATAAAAACAGTAAGGAGCAGATAGCTAAAATGTTGAGGGATTTTTAGTCAGGCTGCTTCAAAACTAGTTTTGTTTCCCCCTTCTCTTTCCAACACCTTATTTTAATGAGAACTTCACCTTCTGAAGAAAGGTCATCTGAAAAGATTTAAGTACTCCACCCTCTTCAATTTGCATTTTGCTCATGAGAAAATGAATTCTGAACTTTCCAGCAAATTCCCTCAACAAATTCAGGGAAGATATTGACATTTCTGAAGAAAAAAACCCTTCAGACTTGAGGAAAAAAAGCAACAATCATGAGGAGAAAAACACCCACTTGGAATATTAAAAGAATGTTTGCAGTCCATATTTAGAGCAGCTCAATCTTTATGCCACAGGAAATCACAGCATCCTTTTGCACATTACTATATATTTCAAAGTGTGCAACTATTTAATCTGGTAAATGCTAAGCAGCATATTTCCATCAGTATAAACATATTATTTCCTTCTCAGAAAGTGCCAATTTCAATAGGTAGTCAAATGAAATGTTGCAGTCTAGGTCTCAGTCTTAACCTTCTGGGATGTCTGCATTGCCATAGGGCACAGCCACCACATTCTTCCAGTTTACAGAGGAACTGATAGCAGTCGAACCAAGCTGAGACAGCTCAGCATCCATTTCCCCCTTCTCACCTGCACCAGAAGTGGCTGCAGGGCAGACACAGCCCATAGGATTATTATAGGCAGCTTTGCTAAGACCATCTGTTCACTCTGATTTCACAGTTCCAATATTTGATAAACGTGTTATATATCCTTCTTCCTGTTAACTAAACGATCACTTGCAAGCTCAGATCATTTGTAAACAGGAAGGCCCAAGTACTTTTTAAAGCCTTTGGAACAATTTTCTTCTTTTAAGAAGACACAGGAGTACCAGGATGTATTTCGACAGTTTGTTTCATTAATATAATTACAATACATTCTGGACAGTTACAAAATCTGGGGAAACTCGTTTTCTCCATAGATTTTGATTGCATATTTCAAACAACTGGATGCCTTTCTATTACATCTGAACCCTTTTACTATAGTCTTAGCAAGGACATTCAGTACAGCAACCCTTTTTTTGTTGTTTTTTCAGGAACTTCTAGTTCTGTTTTGTGCTCCAGGCTTTTATGTCCACCTTAAATGCTGGTTTAGCTGCTTAGTTAAAAGCCTGCAGCCAGTCCCATGTTACATGTCAAGAAAAGTCATTTCCACTGGGACAGTTTAGAAAAGGGATATATGCAAAATGTTTTCTGGGTCACTTGGAGCAATAGCATTTAATGTATTTGTAAAGTCATATCCTGCTCTAGATCAAAAGGAATTGCAAGGAAGTCAGGCAAAGTATTTAAATTTTCAATTTAGGAGAAATATTTGGCTCCACATGAACTGATAGCATTGTTCAAAGAGCAGTTTTCTCAAACAAAATATACTGCCCATAATACAAGCTATCTGTCATTCTCAAATACAAGAAACATTCCCCTGCATAACACTGTTAAAATGTAAAAAACATCAGCTACTGAACCTAAAAACATTTTCAACACACTTTGATAAACTTTAAGTACATTGTACTTAGCTGCTTCAGAACACCTCTTTGCATCAGCAGGTGTGGCTACATATAGTTTCCATTTCCAGGCCACTGAGTTACATGATCTTCTGTGTAGGAGCCAAACAGTAGGCTTGCTCATTTCTAGGAAGTCAGTCCAGCTACATTCTGGTCCCAAAAAATGCATACCCTACCTCTTCTGACAAGTGATAGGGCTCTGACCATAGGAGCACACTGCAAAGCAGCAAAGCATTTAAATAGTTGGCAAAAGGGTTGAAAGGCACATAGCTTGTCCTTAGCAAAATTTCCCTGTTCCACTTGTGGTGCCCATTGAAGAATCAGTATTGGGACCTAGCTTGAAATAAAAAAGTAGTAAGAAAATGGAAGCCTGCCAGAAAAAAAAATAGGTTGCCTTTTTATTTTAATGTTAAGATTTTAGTGTTGCATGTTTTCCTCTACCTTTCCAGTGAAAATTAAGGAAGCTACGGATGCATGTTAACCATACGTATGGATTTACTACTACTGGAATACCAAATGGTAGAGCTGCTGTAAACTGTTGCAAGTACTGAAAGCAATGTTTATAATGGTCTGTACAGCATTTGCAAATATTTACTTTGAAAAGAGATTAGTGTAGTTCTTATTTTTCTCAGCATTGCTTAGAAATGCTAAAAAACTACAACAGCTAAACTGCTACTCTACACCAGATCAATATACCCCAACAGATATTTAGGAATATATGGCATTATATTTAAAAATACCAAGTTCCTCTAAGCGGTAAACCTAGAAGATTTTACATAGAGTTAGAGATAAAATATTAAAAATTATTGTTTCAACTCCACACACTTGACATCTGAATAGGAGTGATGTAATCATACGATTTATTCCATCAGTGAGACAAAATGTAGTATGGAACTAAACTTCTGAGATTTTTAAATAGAAAGTCATTTAACTCGTATATACACAAAGTGTTCTTTCCACAGATATTTACATGGCAAATATGTTAGAGGAGAATCACTATGACTAAGTCTCTACAAGTATAGCATCCTTTCTGAGCTATTCTCTCTGCTGAAAGAATTCACAGAAGCTTTGAAGTAAAATCTAGACAATTAAAGTTACCTATATTTCACAGTAGGTAAAGAAGCCGTTAAATGATATTTCAGCATAAGGTTTCTGGAAACAGCTACACAGTAGAGTTTTACATCCACCCTCTTTTCCAGCATCCATGGTGAAACTAAATCTCTTGTCAGTTTACAGGAGAGATAACAGAATAGGTAAGATGTGTGTGTAACTGTAGCTCATCCTCCTCGGAAGAGGCTGGTCAGCCGTTCTAGTTCTTTGCAGTTCTCCATGGACATGGACTCTGCTTTCTTTCGGAGGCGGTCATCTCTGTATACTTTTGCTGCATAAAGTAAGTCTGTTTCTTTAAGGAGAAAAGAGAAAAGAATTTTTTTTGTTACAAATTGAATACTTGGCACATGACAAAGTTTACAAAACACCTCAGGTTTTAACCCTTGCTTGGTTTTCCTTCTCTCTATTCTAACTTCCCTCAGACACCACCTAAAGAACGCTGCTATGGTTTTCCTTTGCTGGATCTTTGTAACAATTCCATCTTTTTGAGCAGGTAAAGCTGTATCAGCCTTCCAGCTCCCTCAGAGTTCATACAGCAGTATCTGATTAAAAAGAAAAAAACACACCCTAGAAAAATCCCCCACAACAACAAAATAACAAAAAATCCCCTACTGCCTCTGTCAGACCTCATTCAACATTACAATGATAGGCCACTCTCAGTGATCCTGCATTGTTATTGATAGCTCTAGCACCTTGTCTGTGCCCCAAAAAATCCAATCTGAATGTTAAGCCCTTCAACTGATGCTGATTCAGACTGTCAGTGTTCAGAGCTATTAATAATTAAGAGCTCTCTGTATTATACAGGTGCTCAATAGCTTGGCATTGCTAGACATTTTAATTCTGTAAAATATTTTTTGTCACTTCAACTCAAAAGGCAAGACATCCTTAAACGTCAATCAACGGACAGATTTTTAACTGTCAAGGAGATTTACACCACAGGTACTACACAACAAGTATTTTAAATCCATAAAACCACAAGATCAGCTGTTTCTATAACCAGAAAAAAAAATAGGAGCCTCTTACTCAAAATTAGTTTGGATAGTTTTCACAAGCTAATAAATTACAAGTACCAAACAACTGGACTGCAGAGACTAAAGCTGGGCAGGAACACGTGATGTGACTCAGAGAACTGCATTCTATTTGCTTCTGGTCAGTTCACTGACAATTTGTAAATGAATTATTTTTCCAGTCAGCTGTGACTGAAGTTTACCACCTGAAAAGTTAAAACCATCTGGTTTCAACACTGATGTAATTTTAGCAGTGCTGTTCCCACATGGTCACAGATAACAGAATAACTGATTAAACTTGATGCTGATTTAGAAAGGGCTGGTGCTCTTCAGTATTTTTATGCTTTCACTGAATTCTAGGTTTCTGAAAAGAAGTAACTCACTGTATAATACTAGATTGGAGAAACAGATGGCAAACTAAACCCCCTTGTTTTACAGGATGTGCTGCCTGTCCTTAGTTGCCTGGAAAAGCAGTGTTTGTATGTACTATTGTCCAATGCAGATTATGTTTTGGTCTCTCTGGAAACACCTATGTAGGCTTCTAGTTTATTTATTTACTTATATAAAAGCATCTAGGGAAATGAGCTATTACCTCGATAAAGAGAATTCTTAGAAATCACAGTGAGTTAAGGACAAAAGCTTTGTCATTATCAATTAAGCGTAGTCTAATTTTCTGAGAAATTGTTATAGATAATAAAGCAGCAGGTTAAAATTGCTAACAATTTGCAAATGGTTGTTAGATCACTGAGTAAAATTCAAGAACTACGTGACACTGGGGATAATTTTAAAGGGAGAAACAGCAGGGGACCTTACTCTTACTTTTGCATTGAGATATTGCAATAATACAAGCACTTCCTTCTTGCCCAAGGCAATTTATTTTATAGTAATGCATGATTTAATGAAATTATACATATTACCAAACTTACTTTGTTGCCTCTCCTTCCAACAGTTATTACGAATGTTGGACACATAATCCTCTTCCACACTTTTTTCCACTTTCTGTAATGACACTCCTTTGTATTCATTTCTAAAGTCCTTATTGACATAATAAATTACACCCAAATTTTCTGTCTGCATTTTTATGGTCTGCCCCGTACTTCTGCAAAAAAGGAGGCAGGGGAGAGAGAAAGACTAAATATTAATTCAATTTTTTTTTTACACCACAAATAGACTTAAAAACAATATTGACATTACAGAATAATACCAGCACATTCCTACTTTTGCCATTTTGAGACAAATAATGAAAAGAATGGCTCTAATAATCTGCTAGAGAATAAAATTATTGCATTTACCTGATCATTAAACTTCTGCTCCCTAAACACTTGATCTCAAAAAAAAAATCCACTTTACTAAGACACTTATTTCATATTTCTTTAGACAAAGTTAAGTTTTAATAATAGAAAGTTACATTCAAACTCCACAGAAACAGGTCACTATTCTGTAGCAGCCCAGTACAGGCATCTCCATTCTGAAGTGTTTGCCAGCCCTGATAAATTCATTTTCCTGCTGGCATTCTGCAGATTAAAAATCAAAGATTGGATGCAAACATTTTGGCAGAGATGCTTTTCTAAGCATTACAACAGCTTAGTTGCAGAAGGGAAAAACATCCTACTCCAGAAATAGAGAACTTTGAAACAAGAGAAAAGAAACCTTTCTGTTGTGGGGCTGAGAGTTCTGCAAGGAACTAAGGACCTTTAAAACCACTGTGGTGAGTGGGCTAAGTCTATGAGCTAGCTGCAGTCTTGATTCAAGTTATTCATTTCTCACAAGAAGAAAAGGTTTAAATATCCTACTGTACAAAACAGGTAAGTTTCACAAGTAGAATTCTTCACAAGAAAATGAAGATTTTACCATCACCTAGAATGAATCAAAGAACAGACAATCTTGCCAGCCATCATCAAGTTTAGCACTTAAATAAGGATGAGAAGGTTGCTTTCTCGTTCTTCACCTTCTCCAAACACAGAGTATACCCCCAAAAGAGTAATGAGCCTTAGCAGATTTCAGGTTTTGGTTAAGTATGTTGGAGATGTAAACACCTTTGCAACATGCCATGTTGCATGGATCCACTGCCTTGTACTAGACCTCCTAAACTCCAAGTACTGCTGACCTCTTTTCTCCATCACATTCTCACAGCACGTTCTTTGCACCTAAATTTTTTGTTCTGCTTCATCTACAGCTTCCTTTCCTTTCTTCCCTGTGGAAAATCAAAGGTCAACTAATGGAAGATGCTCCACAATGTTTCTAAGTGGGAGATGGTGATTACAATACCTTCCCCTCTGTCTTAAGGTGATGTAATTAAGCATTACTTACGATCTTGGGTATAAGGCGTAAGGAGGGTTAGATACCATCAACTGGCTCAACAAGGAGACAAAGATCAACACAATAATAGGCATCAGCTGAATGACCATAGAGAAACCACCCTAAGGAACAAAACAGATTCAGGTATTTCATAAATCATCAAGCAAACAGGTAAATTTGACAATACTTAATGCTAAATGTGGCTTTCTGCCTTAAGCCTCAAAAGCCGCTAGGAAAACAGTAACTGCGAACACTGTGGTATTATCTGAACTTTCAAATGCATAGACAATATTCACAGAGTGCTCAAGCTGCAAGAGTTCATGGATTAGCACGTACACACAGGCAACTACCAAATAAAAGCTGGATTCAGTTACATTGTATGCCATGATTTGGTCTCATCTATACAGTGATATGTGGTTATACAGGACTAGAGGTAATTCATGTAGGTGAATATTGAGCCGTAAGTTCAATTCTTATCTCAGCCCAAATGAATTTTTAAATACACACAAGGAGTAGTGGCCAGAATTAATGGCACATTTAGGTTAATAATACCAGTCACCACTAAGAGAGTGACATACAACAACAGGTTTACAAAACCAGGCTATTGCCATCTCAAAATTGCATGCCTAGTTACCAGCCAGTAAGCCAACCACCCGCTTAAGTTTAGAATACCCAACTGGCAGGTACAAATCCTCCTCTACAGTACGGAGTTCCTGTACAATCACACCACTGAAAGCAAATTTCATATTAAATCACACCACTGAAAGCAAATTTCAGTTTAAAGCCAATGGTGCTTAAACTTACATCACCTCTCTCTTCCTCCCTCTCGTGCCCACTCTGACGGTGCTGGTTCGGATGGCTGTAGCCAGCACGACCATTAGAAAATGAGTGTACACTACCTGAGGAAGGAACATCCACATTTAAATCATGTACAAAAATACTATTTAGAGGTCAGTACAGAACCAACATAAAGCACTTTACATTACCGCACAACGGCACATAAAATGACATGAAGGTATCTCACAATTTCAAAGTTGCTTAAAATAAGTATTTTAAGCTCTATGATAGTAAGCCGAAAGAACTGACATTTTTGGGATTTAGCAACACTTGAGGGAAAAAAAACCTGATGCAGATTGTAGAGTTGGGGTTCAAGGCCAGCTGGAATAATTCTACTATTTTATAATGTCATACACTCTAATGCCACACAACAGTTATCTCGGCAGTACATCTTGACAATTATACTGATGCATACAAATACCTGTTGGAAAGGCCCCTCCAAAAAACATGTTGAACAGATCCTCAGGAGTAATATCTGCCTCACAACCTCTATGGAAGTTGAATCTGCCATTGCTAGGGTGATTGCAAGTTTGCTCTTCACTGCCTGTAAGGTCATACTGCTTTCGTTTTTCTGGATTACTCAGCACAGCATATGCATTTCCGATTTCTGAAGCAAGGAAGAAAACACAACTCCCATAAATGCATGATAAAAGCTATTCCAGCATGAAAATTGCAATTTCAAAGTCAAAAATAGGCAGCAAACGAAGTAATTTACTGTATGTTACAAAACAACTACAGTAGAACAAGGTCCAGAAACATCTCCACTTTTCTTAGAATAGCTTCCACAAAGTTTCCCACCAACACTATTCAAAGGCCTTTTATCTTGTTAAACAAGGCAGAAGGCAGGAGAGCTTTGTTTCTTTTTCTGGGGGAACACCTACATCTGTGGAAATGTTCTCACTCACTGCAGTTATAAAAAAAGCATCAAGCATTACAATGAGATTCTGAAGCTGGGTAACTGAAATTTGCTCTAGCAGCCCAGCTTAAAAAACCATCATAGACTTGGCAGGTTTTCTTTGGTTTCATTTGGTAAGTGGTCATTTCTTGAAATGCACCAACTTCATTGCCTACAAGAGTGTAAGTGTATTTTTCTTCATGCTTCTGGACGTATTTTATGGATTACATTAGTAACACAAAGTTTTGCATGATGTAACATGAGGAGTACAACATGCACGGGTGACAGGAATGTGTGTGATCCTCGGGCGGTCAACATGACCTCAGTGTTTGGAGGGCCTGGCCCGGATGCTTGTCCCTGTTTATGCCATGATATCACAAATGAACAGCTTCAATTTTGGCAGTAGAAAGGAAAAAACCTCACTTAGGTAAGCATGGAAAAAGTCAGCAAGAAAACCCACATATTCGGCTGACTTTAGAAGTTTTTTTCTCGCTGTGCACAGACATAAGCAGATTGATGGAAAGTTTGTGTTGTCACTTGATGAAGATTCTTTACTCAGTCCCGTCTTCATTAAACACTTTCTGCCTTCCTTTCTACTCTCTCCTCCAGTCCTCTCCAACAAAAACTTCTTTTGCAGCCAACTAACCCAAGGCACAGGCATTATGATTTTCAGTGTTGAAAAGCCATCAGTCATCAAAAGTTCATGAAAGATGCAACACTATAACCTCAACACAGGCAAATAAGACTGTGGCTTTATAATTTTATATTTTAAACATTATCCAATCTAAGAAAAAGTTAATGAGTTTTAGCTATGTATCTTTTAAGATGCCCTTAGGAAAAAATATAAGCAATTCCTTTAAGTGGAGGAGAAAACCCAAAAAAATGAAACCTGGTATTTTGCACAGAAAGCATGATATAAATTGACATCAAATATTGCTCTGTTGCTCAGTACAAGGACAAAATTTGGAGTAAAAATTTAGATTTTCCCAACAATTAAAAACTTAAAGAGATCAATCAGGTGACTGCATATAAAGTGAAGTTACCATACTGTCACAATATGCCTGTTACTTGCTCTTGATTATCTGGTGCTAATTCATAACAGATTTGATTCCAATATAATTTTCCTTTCAAAAAGGACATAAAAATGAAAAAAGCCACTGCCTAGAAGTTTCAAAGGAAAGATTTTTGATTAAACTGGTAAAAGACAGCAGAAGTTATTATATTTGCACAAACTTTTTGATTTAAAATTCACTTCAGTGAGTCTGCTCAATACAATAGAAGAGCAGTACTAGGTAGGTCAAGATCTAAGTACCTTACCTACCATGAAACTCAATTCTGTTTCATAACGTGACCTTTCCTTAAAATAAAGCATTATTATGAAATAAAAACTATTATTATGAACTCCTTTTCTCAGATGGATGTCAAAAACTGATCAGACACCTTTACAGGAAAACTAAACCATAAATTTATTCAGCCATACAAAAGGATTATGATAATTTCAATGTAAGAAAATGCTAGTTGTCATTAAATAATTTTTGGTCAACAACATTCACCTACAAAGTTTTCTGTTCATCAGACTTGTACTCATGTTAAATAAAATATTAAGAAACTGATTTTTAACATTTTAAAGATAATTTGAAATGCTGTTAACAAGGAAGAACTATTTTATTCCTAGGGCCTGAGACAATTTTATAGGAATAGCATCTTTAGATAAAGACATCACATAGCTGTATTAAATGAATCAATAGCAATCAACTTTTCTGCTCTGCTGTATCTACTTTTCACCTGGAATTGTTAATATATTATTATAATTATCTCTTAAAGTCTGTATCAGAAGTCTTGCTCGGGCCTTTTTTTTTCTTTTTCTCCCTCCCCAATTTAAGTGTTTTATCTGAATGATTTTTTCAAATGTCTGCACGTAAACCTCACACAGGAAAGAAATAAAAAGATGTACCACAATCAGATTGTTTATGCATCATAATTTCTTACAGATTCACACTTTCCTTCATCTGAGATGAAGGTGTAGTTTTCTTTAGGAAGCTGTTCTTCAAGAAGCTTTTCTTCAACAATTTCCCTTGTGCAGGACTAAGCTGGGCAGCCTTAAATAAGGTCAAGTCAGACTGTAAATTTTACCTAAAAAATGGTCAAAGGCAACTACTAGTAAGGCCATGATTGAACTTGGGTGTTTTTGGGCAGAAAAATTAGTAAAACTACACACATACAAGAAATTCTAAGGAAGTGGTAACTTAGTGTGGCACGTGATTCAGTAAAAATTGCATTTTGCTATCAAGGATTGCCTTCTTTTTTTCTAGCTCAAGTACAGTAAAGATTCAATGTAGTAAAATTCAATGACTACATTAAGTCAACAACAGTAAAAAACTGCAATTGAGTTTCACAGATCAAGTATTTGTTCCCTGTACTGAACATTACAGTCAATTTTCTGAAACCAAGCCCTACTGCCAAAGTCCATGTTATTTATCTACACTTCTAATATAACAAAGGTCAAATATTTCCTTGACTAAAAATGTCAGTTCAACAATAGCTAAAAAATACATTTACATTTGTAAAAATACAAGTGACCAATGCAGATAAATATATTTAATTTCAATGAAGTTTAATCATAAAAGAAATCTAAAGTAAAAATAGTGCTTTACTTTTAAAAGCCTCTGTTGCTCCAGGTGCATGGTTTTTGTCTGGGTGGAATTTCAAAGCAAGTTTTCTATAAGCCTTCTTTAGGTCTTCTTCACCTGCATCCTTTGACACTCCAAGGACTTCGTAATAATTTTTACATTTCTTTATACTGCAAAAGAAAATGATGCAAAATGTTGCAAACAAAAAGATGTAAAAATAATGGGTTAACACACAGCTGTAGATGTGGTCATACACTACACTGGTGCATTACATTACATCTTTTGCTTTCAATATCAAATATTTTTAAAATATCCACTCTAGAAATAAAGAATGTCGTTTTTTCATAATAAACTCACTACTGAGCTTATTACATATGTTTCTTTTACTTCTACTGTAGAACTACCACAGTTGTAAGAAAGGATTTCCGTTTGCAACTACTGCAGCATTTCCTCATCCACAATTACTTTAATATTGCTGTTAATAACAAAAAAAGAAGGTTCCAAATTTACTTTGTATAACTAGCAGGTAGGAAAATCTGTTTTGACTGTAAACAGCAAATGCACTTCAATACAAAAGATATGAAACAAAGCAAACAATACCTCCCTTTCTCCAAACAAAAGTCAAATCATACCACCACTCAAGCATTCACTTTTCAAGGAATAAAACATGTGAAAATACTTCTGCTGCTGGGAATGCACCTGGATCTTAATAATCTTTCTGTAAGTTTATGTAAATTCAAAGTTCACAGTGGCAGCTCCAGCAATCACATATTTAGCTCATCTCACATAATCAAGTGTAGCATTTTTAAAATCTGAAACCTCAGAAATATTCTTTTTGTAGGCTGTCTAACCCAGACAGGAAAAGCAAAATCTGGAAATGATGTAATGATTTAGTATACTTTACAATACCCCAGAAGAAAGAAAGAGCACTTACAGGAAAGAGAAAACATAAACTCTATGTGGGCAGGAAGAACTGATCAAACCAGTAAATACAGCTTGACAATCAAACTAGTTACTTGGGTAAGAATTCAGAAAAAAAAGGCTGAATCCCAAACTTGCACTGCAGAAATGAGGCACACTGACACTGAGTGCATGCCAAAAGAAACGGGCTGGTCTGAGCAAGAAATAGAAATTAAATCCATAAATACTTTAAAAGCTTCATGTGAATCTCTTCACATGGCTGTAATTGTAATTCTCTTACATGCACAAACTTCTATGTGAATTTGGGTTTAATGTTTCCAAAACTATACACAGGGCAGCCATGTGGAAAACAAGGGGGCAAGCAAGGCTTTGGCATGCTCATGATGGGTATCCTGTAATTAAGGGAATGTGAGCATCACAAGTACAACCACACCATCATGTGTGGCCCGTCCTACTTCACAGATTGATCAAATCAAGTTTCATTTGAGGGATCCTGTTTCCTGTGTTCAAATACAGGAGCTTTTATGGAAGCCTCGGTGTAATGCTCACAAGAGCACTGAATTGAATGTGTGCAGGCAGCTGCCAACACAAACATCCTGTGAAATAAATATAGCTCATTATATTGAAGTAACATTTAATAAGCTCCAATTAGGAAGCTGACAGAGCTAACTGAAAAGAACACAGTGAATCCATCAAGAAAGGATGGAGAGAAAATACATTAAATTATACTCTTGAGTACTGGAAACTTTTTTTTTGGCAATCTGTACAAGCAGAATAAAGTGTGGTAGTGTATAGGTCCCTTAATCCACAGACTCAATGCCTGGACAACTTATGAACTGTATCAAGAGCAGGCAGCTTTATTTCAATGTGTAACAGTATCAAATTAAGCTTTTATTTAATGAAATTGCTATGTCAGCATCCAATCTAAGTTCTCTTCAATAATTGTTTCTGAGCTATCTGTGGGCCAGACTCTTCAGAACTTTAGTTGATATAAAATAACACAGCAAGCTGTCAATGTTTAGCCAAGTTGTTATTTTTTTAGCATTAAAACTCTGGTGTTAAACTTTTATTCAAGTGTTTTTAAGCACTCTAAATCCTCAGCAACTTCTCCCTCAATAGCATATTGTCATTTTTCATGAAAAAAAACCCCAAAAACTAACATGAAGGTTTATTTATTTGCAGACCCAATATACATTCATTTCACACTCTAGGATGCCAAGAGAAGAAATATGGGAAAAAACCGCAAAACAATGCAATAGATGCCAACCTGTTCTTTTAACTCCCCAAAACCTACTTGAGACTTCCCTCCTGTTCACAACCAGTGGATGTTCCACAGTGGACCACCCTCAAAGGAGAAGCAGCAATGGTGGGTATCAACCAAAAGATCTAAAGGATTAACGCAGCCACCTCCATGCAACAGCTATCCTGAACCCGGCCCACAAATGAGGTATTGTTATTATTGAGAAACATGTTCAGCCGAGGTATAACACATTTATTTTTTCTTTGCAAGTCTTTCCTAGTGGTAAATAAAAAATTCTACAAATACAAATGGGGAACATGCATATTCATATGGAAATTTTGCAGTTTAGCAAGTCTTTGGATTAGGCAGATCACGCTTTAAAGCTAAAAAACATTAAATGATTCTACAAATCCACAGGGGCCAAAACCCATACCTAAGCCTGGAATTTTCAGCAGTGACCTTATGCTATGAAGCCCTTGCCACACTCTGCCATTAGCCAAGTTTTACACTATTGTTTGCCCACTTCAAGGCAAAAACCATCTGGACTGTAAGTAGCTAGCATCCGGTCAATGCAGTTTCCTCCTGGGAGGGAGTCAGTGACTTTTACCAGGAGGTTCCTGACAGAGCACAGCTCAGGGCAATAAGAGGATAACACCTCCATTTTTCCCCCCTCAGCTGAGTTCACGTGAGTTTTGCACCAAAACGTGCACTGGGGATGATGGTACAAGCAAAGATGATTAGAAGGCGCTTTCCAATTAAATAGAGTTATCAGTGTTTGTCATGTACTCCTGAGAGGCAAAACTGTAATGCATCACAAACTGAACCAGGTAAGTCAGTTTATCACAGGACAAACTGTGGGGTCACCAGGACTCAGGTCATACACGGCTGTACAGCCACAAGGCTTCTCTAACACTGTTGGAGCATGCAGCCCACCACCCTAGGGCCTCAGATGCCCCAACTCTCCTCTTTCTTTAAGAGATGCTCCAAGTCTTCTTCCCCCAAAACTCCATGCTCCTGATAAGGAATTTCTCTCCAGGTGCTGGAAGCTGTTAGATGCCATGACCAACTCAATCCTTGTCGCTCAGAAGACACAGACCTTTTTGGACATATTCCTCACCTCTTTAGTAGACTGACCTCTTACAATCCTCACTCAGCCAGAATCCCTCACCTGCACCACTGAATTATCCTGTGGAGACTTGTCATGGGAAGGCAGGTGGATGGAAAGATCCACTCCTTTCTCACTTTTCTCTTATTACAGGGCACACAAATCAGCCAGTAAAGGCAGGGAAAAATTAAGGGTAAAACCAGTGGAGGTTCTGGAAAAGCTCCATCACTGATGTTACTGCTGGCTTCTAACTGCACCTGAAACCCCTGCAACACTCCCAGCATGAACAACTTTCTGAATGCTCCATTTCAAATTTTTTGTTTGGTCTTGCTGCCCTTAAGGAACTGCAGTTCCTACTGCTAATTTTCTTGCATACATAAACTCCACACAGACATTTATTTTTAAAATTCTAATGTACACATCACATGCTTACTAACTGCCCATTTTGTACTGAATAGGTTATTTTTGTTGTTCTTTATTTCTGGCTTATTTGAAGTGTGGTGTTTTCCCTGATACTTTGCTTGGGGTTTTGGTTTTTTGTGAATTGCCTTTCTTGTATTTTTCATTTCTGGTTGGACTTCTGTATCTGAATTACTACTGAATTATTTCTGTTGTTTAGGTAATTTCTCTCTTTGTTGAATTGTTAGTCCCCTGCCAACACTTTGGCACTGTCCTTCTGATTAACAGATTTGCTGGCTGTTCCTGAAGTAATAGATGACTTTTACAGAATAGACTTCTCAAACAGCAGGAGAGCAAGTGATGGCCTACATTCATCCCCAATCTGTTGACAGAGGTATCTCATCACGACTTGCAAAGCTCCACTACCTCAGCTTGCAGCTGACAAGGAACCTGCAGTAGAACTGGTCATCCAGCTTCAAACTGCAGCACCAGCAACTCGGCTGGATGCTGGGCTCCTCTCCATGCTCTGATGGCTGACAGCAGAAGAAGCCCTTAAGGTCCTGAAACATCTCTTCTGACCTGCACAAACCTTGGGGCTACCACCACTGGTTCTCCTGTGACTACAAAATGATGTGATCCTGCTGCTGTGCTTGTCAGATCACCTTTCAAATCTACAATTCAGATTAGGTCAGCACTGCCAGCTTTTATCAGATTAACAAAACCTATCAGAGATGCTTACCTTACTGTATCAAATACTTGCAGCAATGCACAATCATGAAATTTGGACTATGATGTATTTCAAAGGGTCTTCCAAAGCCTCACAGGAACAGCCCAGAAGACAAGTACTTCAACCAGAAGCACATCAATGGAGTCACAATTATTTCTCCCAATGATAATCTGAACTGAGCAGCACAGTGAGCGGCCATGTGAACATTAGTGACAAAGAGCCCAACAAGAGGAAGCTATACTGACTTCTGATCCTGGAGTTGAGCAAACACAGTAAAATGCAGACCAAAATCTATGCAGGTCCAATTTCCAATTATGCCAGAGAGTCTGATGCAAATGGTATCTCACAGCTGAGTTGGGAATGTGCCAGTCACAGTTTGGGTGACATAAACATGGCCTGAAAGAAGTGCTCTAGATTAGGAAGAGAAAGTCACAGCATTGTCAAGGAACTCCAGCTGGTACCAGCGTATCCCTAGCTTCTGAAACAAATGCAGCAGAAGTCTCAGATCTCTGTTGCACTGATAGATTCAAGAGCACATTAGGGTGCTTGTATACTACCCTGCTCTTGGATGTACCTGATCAGTTGGTTTCTACTCTGTGTACTATGTGACATAGCCAAGGCTGTGTTTACATCAGCATACTTTTCTCCAGATTTTATTTAAGCTTATATTTTAGTTACAAGCTTTCTGACAAAGTCCATCATGTCTTCTCTGCCACTTTTCCGTGACAGGCTCTATGACCATGATTTCCGCCTTAATTTCTCAACCATTCAACTGGATATTTCAACAATTCATGGCAGCTCTACAGCCTAATTAAAGGCATGCCCTGATTTACTTTGCTTTGGTTTTTTTAACACATATTGACTGCTCTTATTAATCCACTTCCAGTTAATTATCTTCTTGACACCATGCTAGAAAAGAACCAATATCTTTTTGCTGGATTGACAAAAGTGTCAGCAGAATGCCTCGAAAAAGTCAGTCACACAGCTTATACTCCTAGTTTGATCCATGAAATGTGTAGAGGCAATTTTTTGGTTCCCTATGTGAATTCAAATCAAGCTATTGATTATTCCTGACCACTACTCGATGGCTCTTAATCCTGCCTTCCAAGGTTTCTACAGAACTCATGGCTCTATTTGTTTGGTTTGGTTCTATCTCAAAGATCCAAATACAAAATTTGATTATTGTGCTTTTTTCCAAGAAGCAAGCACTGGCAAGGCAGGAAAAGCAGTATTCCACCACAGTTTTCATGAGACAACAATGCAAATTTAGCATATTACTAGTCATGGCAGTTTTCTTTCAGATATCAAAAAGGCAATGTGGAATGCTATGGCTTATTGACTAAAAAAAAGAGACCAAAGATGTCAAACACCATGTGCATTTTAAGATAATTTAAAGAGAGCCTGTATAAAACATACAACATGATAACACTTCCTCTTTTTTTTTCTGTCATGCACATGATTCCCACACATTTGTCTTAAGCTGCCATTGCTTGGGTAGCTTTCAGTTGCCCACAGACTTCGAGGGCACTTCCTCTAAAAAGACATTAAGTCTACTGTGAGTCCTAGGATATTTCTGCTCCTACCAGTCTCCTGCCAGTACCTCCCACATGCAGGTCACCTAAGGGTGATAAGGCAACTTGATCCAGTTCTCAGTGACAAGGTAAGAATCATTAAGAAAAAGATGCATGTACAGATGGGATTTTCAGAGCATTTCCATTTAAAAGCAACAAAGTGCTGTGGTATTTCTCAAGCTTCAAACTGTCACACTGAAACAGCGAGCATGGCTCCCACAAAGAGCATCATTACCCAGCACTTATGCAATCAGAGGAAATATGTTACATATTACACTTCTCCCTGCTGAGCAACTTGCAAGCTCATGTAATACTCTACAGAACTGTTATAGTAACTTTACTAGTGATCAGTGTCCCCTGTGTGTGTGTGGAAAAAATGAAGCCAGCACGTAGGTGCTTGTTTGTACTCATACCTGCTCACATTACTAGAGTAACCCTGATGAAAATTAATGCAGCTAAATTAGTTACATTGCTCCAAGCATGTCTTCACTATGCTTCTTAAATCTGCTGTCACAAGCTAACTCAAGATAGCTGTACAGCTTCAGGAACTTTAATCAGTGATCCAAGCCAGGGAGCTCAGAGTCAGTCCCCATGTCTGACAGCTCACTAAAGCTTGTAACAAAAGCATTGCAAATGGCATGGAAGTGTAGCTGAAAACAGAAGCGCTTTCCCTATGTCTACATTTGGTTACTGAACCAAAAACTCCTAAAGGGAAGGATATTTGAGGATAATGACCTTTCGAATCATGCACATGCAAAGCAACTCTGTCCAATGTCAAATTCATGCTAAGTGTCAGAATTTATTGAAGATTGGAGATTTTGCTACCTTGCTGTCTATAAACTTCTTCCATTACAGGAAAACGGACAAAAACTGGGCATGAAACACTGTTTAAAACCACTTTTTTTCCACACACTATTTCTTTAACCAATTCAAACATCTGAAAACCATTCCACTGCGGTACAGCAGAAGCATAGGGTGATGACAAACTCTATTCTCTAAAGAATACCCTTCCCAAAGGGGCATGTTTCATTTAACTGGAAAAAACTGAGGCCTGACTGAAGCAATATCATATGCTGCCTGTGAGGTTTCTGAATAGAAAGCTCATTCTCACTGTGGTTTAAACATTAACTTTCTCTCAGTAATCATCACTGAATGTGTCATATTTTTCCATTTAGTTTTAGCTTATTGTTTGTATTTAATTCTGTTCTCCTTGGCAAGGCACACACTTTTTTTAATTCTTAACCACAAATTTTTAAGTGGTTTGTTTATGCCACTAATAAATAACACGAGAAACATTTCCAAACTTCCAACATGAACTGGAAACTTGCTCTGTTGATCGCTGCACATCTAAACAAAAATTCCATCTCTCTTTAAAGGTTCATGAACTTCTGTACTAAAGGGTGGCAGCATTCCCCAAGCGAAGGTGAAGATACTGCTTTAACACATGATGTTAAGTAGTATGTAAAACAAACATGGGTTGCTCTGTAAGGTATTACAATTGCTTATTTTGCAAAGATCTTGGTAGGTTTTAAAACTCCATATGGAATATTCAATATTCTTGAAGCAATGTTGCATCAAGATTATTCTCAATGTGCAATTGTTGAATACCCCTAACTCTCAACAAACTGGATTAAGTTTATATGGCATCTAACAAATCCCTTCAAGAAAGCAATATCCAATACCACAAAAGCCTACCAGCAAAAAAAGTTAGCTCTGCATTCAGCCGAGACAAAGTAGGCAACATACCTTCTGCTAAAACAAACAAACAGACTGATCTTGCAGGACGCCTGATGTCAGAGCAGACTGCAGCTCAGAATGGCACGTCACAGGTGAGTGACTACTGGCACCAATACAGCTCTCCTTGCAGCAGCTTTCTGGGAGTGTGTTACATGTCTTATTTTGATCTAAGCCACATATACAGAGGACTTCTTTCTGGATATTTTGTCTCACACACGTACATACACACACATTCTGCATTCATTTTAACAGCTGATATAAGGTGGCCAAAAAGGTACAGGCTTATCTGGGTTTTAGTTTAGATGTATCACAAAAGGCAATACCATTAATTAAGCAGAGATGATGGTAAAAGCTCTAGTAAATAACACCAAGAGGATAACCATGTGAGAGCTGCTGTTGTCTACCTGCCTGAATGCAGAGCTTCTGTATCAACAAAGAAAAGCTACTTCTTTCCTCACTGGTTAGCACAGCTGAACAAATTATTCAACTTCAGAAAGATACCACAGTATCAACAGTAACATACGTTTCACAGATGCACACACAAAAAAATCCCCCCCCCAATTTCTGTTATGCACAACAGTTCATCCAATATACATAAACTAGGAGACAGGGACCTCTTGATTTCCCTTCAAGCTCCCTTGAAAATATTTGGGCTAGACTTATCTGAAAATACCAGGGTTTGAGGTGTGCAATTTCCTCGCTGTATCCATATTTCTTTAGCAGAAACCAGGGCACAAATCAAACAGTATTTTTCTTGCTCCTACAGCCAGCAAGTGTGCAGTGATAACATGACTTAAGAGTTACTTGCCTAAAAAGGACATTTTTATTGACCTTTGTTTCTTTTCACACATCCTTTCCTGATGTCACCTCATCTTAATACTATCAAGCTGCACTAGGCAGAGTTTATACTGCAACTCAGACTATGTGTTCCAGTGCTTCTTAGACACTTACACATCCAATCCAAAATAATTTTAACACTTGTCTAAGAGCAGCCTGTACAGCAAGATTAGCTTGAGAATAAACTTTAGGAGTGAGCATGTATCTTTAGTATAAAAATATTAAATAGAAATACTTTCCTGCAAGTTGTCAATTTACCATGAGATCTGCTCAATAACTATTTTTATTTTTCTATAAAGTAACCTTGATAGTTTGAAGAAAGGAGTAGCATCTTTCTTGCAGAAAGTGACAGCGTCTCACTTGGTGTTTAAAACCAGCAAGTCTCCTCTTCCTTCTAGTCAAAGTTCAGTATAAGTAACCCCTCTGAGCTAACCTCAAACTTCCTGTGGCTCCTTTAGATGACAGAGTTGAAAGGGTAAGTACCAAACACACAGAATGAAAAGCAGTGACATATTTAAGCCATACCTTAATACTCCTTCCATTTGTTCTTTGTTGTAGCCTTTTCCACTTTCACCTGCAGCAGATGCATTGTTCTCCTTCGTGCTATTGGGCTTACTTTGATCACTGCTATTGGCTGGTTTTCGGCAGTAGGCGCCTCCCCCAGCTGTACTTCCATTCTTCACAATAGCTTCCAACAAAACTATAAAAACAACAGTACATCATGGTATCATTACAGGCACTAGTGATTAAGTCAGGGCTCTCAAGCGTCTTAGATGAGAGCACCACATTGCAAGATTAGCTGCTACATCCTCCTGCCTAGTTGATCACCACTTTGTGCCACAAATGTTTCCACAGCCAATCTAACAATTCCTTTTCGTGGCAAAACTATGGAAAAGCGTTGCAAAATCAGTGACTGGACTGCTCCCATCTATCTCTGCCAAGGTAATGTAACACTGGAGGGAATTTTCCCACATGTTTCATCTCTGGATGTTTTTTTAGAGGCACTGAACCTGTGCCTTGGGGTGAAAACATCTGAACACCTGAATAAGCAACTGTAAATTGAAGAAGAGGAACTAACCTTACACTCTATAGAAACTACAGATTATTCCACATCAAGCCCATCTCCAGCACATTTCAGTTCCTACAATACATTCCTATCTGTAACCTGAGTCATTAGTGGCCAAACTGATGCTCTGTTCCTTCCAAGCAGTTATCAGCTGAAATTTAAACCACTGTTAAAATGCCACAAAAACTCAGGACCAGCCAACAAAAATCTCAGGACCAGCCAAGTACACCCAACTCAAGACCTGAATCTTGAAAACCAGATGGCTTCTGCCAGTTCTTGAAATTCTCTTTCATTGCATGTTCCAGCAGATCTCAAATTTAGCAGTTTTAATAAACATTATACACAAAGTCTGTTTTTTCTTTCTGTATATAAGCCTGTATTTTGGAGGTATCTGTCTTAGCAATGAATCAGAAACAATACCATTCTAACATAAGGAACTGCACACAAAGTATAGTATAGATCAAAGATTACTAAATAGTCCACCCTTCCTGAGACAGATTCCTTCAGAGCAACATGGGAAACTACATAGGCTAAATTTGTTTAATAAAAATAAATGAGGTATTATTTACATTAAAAATGCACTAATAAAAACTGCAAAGGAAAAATGTCCTGTGCACTGTGAAAGCACTTTCTTCTATAAAGCCAGTGGGAAGAATCCTTAAGAATTTTCTCCTAAATTAAGAAAAAAAATTCTCCTCTGCCTAGCATGGTCTTTCTCAGAACAGCAGGAAACTGGGATCCTATATGTCATAGCTTGTATATCACAGGAAGAAAAGAAAGTGGAGCTTTGTTGAAAAGGAGAGCCACCACTTCTTAAAAGCTCCCCAGTATTTACTTTAATATTCACTTATTAGTGAATAGCTACACTCAGCCTGAACAAGAAAGTCAGCTGACTTCAGAGCCAGTCCTGCCCTCCAGCTGCCTCAGCAAGACTCCTGGATTTATCAGATCAGCCTCTTTACAGCAGATATAAGGAAACAACTAAACTTTAGATGTCTACTTGTAACTGGGGAGATGCTTTCACTACAAGTGAAATCTGGAGCTTGAAAACAGGGGAGCTGCAGTTGCATTACGGATTAAAACTGAAGGACATATTCAGTATTTGCAATGCTTTATTCTAAATACTCTGTTATGGCATATGAAGTTCTGAGGTAAATGAAGTAATAACAACTCCAACGAGGTGACCAGGTCTGCAGGTCAAGAGCTAATCAGGAACAGAGCTTTGAACAGACAGTGCCCTCAGAATGAAGCGTTTCAGTCTGAGTGTGCTCCAAAGAAGTGCTACCAGAAAACAAAACAAATAATTATTTTTCTATCTAGTGAGTATGACATTTAACAATGGCATCTCATAGAATCCTACTGAACATGTGGCCTCCTTGAAACAATGCTTACTCCAAGTTTTGCAGTTCCTCCTTTTATATTGGTATTGCTCTAGAAATTTCTCATCCCTGCACCAAGATTTATGCAGAACCTGTGGGAGCAGAAATGGCAGAAACGCTGGCATGGGCGATGGTTTACACTTTCAACATCCAGTGTTGCTTCACAGCAAGTTTGGCTCTAAGTCTCTTAATGAATAGGTTTGGCTGCAGTATACTTGAAACATTACTATTTTCTAACCCCCTTCTCAGACCTCATAATGGAGTTGCACTGCTGAGAATACAATGCAGGATGCTTAAAAAAAATAAAATTCAAATATATCAGTGTGAACTTCTTAAAATAGCAGGACACAGCGTATACAAACATACTATTGTCCTACACTGAAAAAGAAAACCACACAAAGGGTATGGGGCCACTGTCTCCTTCAAAGAAAAGATACAGTTTAGATATTCAGAAAAAACTCTTCCATGAACTGCTGGTGGTAAAACCAGCTGTCAGAACTGTAGTACTAACAGTGCATTGAAGAAAACTTTCACTGTGCATCTACTATTTCACAACAGGGCATACAGCCAACCAAAAACTTATTTTGTTAGCAGGTAAGACAACGAATCTTATCTCTGAATGCGTCTGAAGCCTCTCTTGTGTGTACTATTACCTGCTGTTGAATGAAAGATCCTTGGACTACGTTTGATTCCATTATGCATTGAACATGACCCCTACACACACAGTTTCACTAATGGAAGAATTCTATTTAATTCAGAATTTGTCCTAATGCAACAGCCTAAAAACTAAGCTGACGTGCTCCCAAAAAATTGTTTTTAAAGGCAGTATCAGAAATGGGCAAAAAAATCTTAAGAAGCACTGAAAAACAAAGTTTTTCTTAACATTGTTTTCTGCCTTCAAACAGAATGGTACCTAAGTTTAAAAAGGGACATCCTGTCCTTTGTTGTCTTTAAACCCATTCTTAAAAAATATTTTTCAGACAAGGGATTAGATTCTGTTCAGTTGCAAGATGAATCATTAGCAAAAATCAAAATCAAACAATTTTTTGAATAGCTGAAGGGTAAAACAATTTTCTAGCAAAGAATGACGTCAACATGGACACTGCCATTATGAAGTCATTAGCTCACTATCATTAAATAAGCACCGACCTTACACTTCACACTAGTAAAGCCTTAAAATAGCACTGCTGCAGTCAGCGGATTTCAGGCAGAAGCTTTGTTTGGCAAAACTAAACTTCACTGATGACTGAACTGGTGCTGAATGCCCTTTAAATGTAAATGTTGCCAAAAGCAGACCACACATAGTATTGTTTTAGAGACAATAGTTAAAACCTATTCTCTGTCCTTTTGTAATCCACTATAACATCAGGAGGAGGAAGCTCCCACCAGTAAAACAATCAGCATTACCATTCTCATTGCTTTTATGACTGACAGAACTTTGTTTGTGAAATGGTGGGCAATTGTTCTCAAAACGATGCTAAAGGTACAACACAGGAAGAATCTGCAACTTCAGTGAGAAATTAGTTCAACTACCTTCTAACCCACACTGCAGAGAAAAATAAGCGAGCAGAGTGACAACTGGGGCTGCACCACATTGTGCTAGCACCATATAAACCCAATACATTGTGACTGTAGAATAAGGATTTGTGTTAGAACTAAATGGGCTCACAAAACCTTAACTGCTTCTTTCTCTCTGGTATGTGCTATGACAGATTTCTGATTACCTGAATTATGAATTATGGATTGGATTTTTTCTTCAAGTGAACCCCCCACAAAAAGATGCCAATGAGAGCAATTTAATTTTTCTTAGTGTAAAATGCCAGCTGTAATTTATTGCACCTCTTCCAGAACTTGTCCTGAAAAAGCATCTGTGTCCTTGCATCTTACTGCACTTTTAAGAGGACCATTTAAGTGCCTCCAACTTCAATGAGTTGGTGTTGTTTTGGGAGGGAATGAGATGAGTTTAAAAGGTTTAACAACCTCCACAGTTAGAAAACTGAAGCACAGAAATATTAGAAGTTTATAGAGTCTCCTAATATCTAACTACCCAGTTCAAATCAGGCCTAGGGCTTTTTCAGTGGTATTAGGGCATCTGCAATTCTCTTTCGCTTCAGGTGGAGCTTTAACAGCCCATTACTTCCACAAATCAGGCCCTTGTTTCAAGCTGAATACCTGAAAAACGAAGTACAAACGATTAGCTGGTTACTAATGGAAACGGAGTGAACTGACTTATTTAATGTCACAGAGCAATTCTGTGAAGCTTTTAGTTTAAAACACACAATTCCTCAGATTACAGCCCACTACCACAAGGCCATCTTCTTTTCCCCAGGTCTGTGTCTCATTTGTGATTGACTTCGCTAATTTCCACAGCGAATAAGACAAGTGTCCTACAGACAATAGCCTAATTAGCCATCTATTTCTTGCACTGAATACTTTATAATTGTGGTTATGTAGTGACAGTCCTACTTAAAGAAAAAACCAAAACCAAATGCTCAAAACAAGTCAGATGAATTTTTTTTTCCTGAAAGCTACTCTAGGTCTTATCTTTGAGCTATAAGATGATAACAAGCTGTGAGAAGCAGATGAAGCTGTTTCCTCCCCTTGGTGGAAGAAGCTGAATTGAAATCCTCTGCATTCCTGCCTCCTGACCAACAGAGATTCCAAAAAGCTCGAAATACTTTCATGCATGTTATGTTCTCAAGCCACAGAAATCTAGGGGAATATGGCAACATCCATACTGTCTTGCAGGAGAAAAAACAAACACTTGAAAAATTAAACACTAATTATAAAAGTGCCAGTGAAATCTTCATTTATTGTTTGCATATAATGTCAGGAGATAAAAGAGGCCCAAAAATATTCAATGCAACTCCTCAGAGCAACTTCCAGTCAAGATTCTGCCCCAAATTTACACTCCAGAAATGGCAAATGCTGAGGCCTTTAAGTGGTATAGGGCACTGAAGTAGTTCCTGCTCCTTCCACAGCAGAGACCAGCGAGAACCAGAGGAATTTAACAAGTCCCTGCTGTGTCCAAAGGTGTCTTGAGCTGACTTCTGGCACTGTGTGATAGAAAGGCTCCAAGACAGGTAACAGTTCTACATACACTGAAACCTTACTACTGTTCCATATAAACATTTATTTCTAAACACCTTTTGCTAAAAGGTTCCAAGTTTTTAGTATGGAACAGTCAGAAGAGCTGATTACAACTTGGGGGGGGGAGCCACATATTCCACTTTCTCTAGGAAAGGAAAACTCGTGTGCAATTCTGATGTGGCTGCTGTATAACCAAAAGAGAACCAAGCCCAAGAAAACTCAAACCACAAGTATATTAGAGAATGAAGACGTGGTCCACTCTGGAGCTGCAGCTCTCAGTGCATGCTGTTACAGAGGGGTGATTCACAGTGACAGAAAAGAAGCCAACCCAGCCTGTCTCGGCCTGGGGCCTGAGATATCCTGATGTTAATCGGGGCTAAGCCTCGTCTGTATGGCCGCGCTTTTACTGATGGCTGTAGGGAGGAGGGGGAATGCAGGCGAGGAGCCGGGTCGGCTCTGGGAGATCCCCGCTGGCACCGGGGGAGGTAAACCCACTCCTCCGCAGGGCCTGACGCCAGAGTCATGCACTGCCGGGGGGAAAGCACCTGCCCTGAGCGCTGCCCCCGGGCACACACTCCGGCCTCCTTTCCCAGCCGAGCCCGCGCCCCGCCACAGCCCCCGGGCTGGCTTTGGGGCCGGGTCCCGCTCGCCTCAGCCTGCAGGGCCCCCCCGGGGGCGGCCCCCCCTGCGCCCGCCCTCCTGCGGCCCCGCGGGCGGCCCGGGCTTGTCCCGACTGAGCCGGGCCGCGGGCAGGGGGAGCGGGGAGGGGGCCTGGCTTCACCTCGGGCCGTCTCGGTCGGGTAGAGCTTCTGCGCCTTGCCCAGGAAGCGGAGGGCGCGGTCGCGGTTCCCGGCCTCCAGCGCCTCCCGCGCGATCCCGATGCACTTCTCGGCCTCGTCCCGGTTCCCCTCCATGGGCTTCTCCTTCCGCCGCCTCCGCCCGCCGCAGCGCAGAGAGAAGGGGCCCGAAGCCAGAGCGGAGGCGGGCGGGGCGGAGGAGCCGAGAGCGGCGCGGGGCGTCAGGCGGGGCTGCGCTCACTCCGCAGGGCTCATCCCGCCGCTGCCCCGGCGCTGCCGCAGCCCCAGCGCGGCGCTCGCACCGGCGCCAGCCCGGCCGCCCCTTCCGGGCCCCGCGGCGCATGCGCCGCCCCGCCCGCCCGGGGCTCCGCCGCTGCCCGGCCTGGATCGCCTGGAAGGGCCGGGAGCGCTGGGATCATCCCAGACGGGAGCGCAGCCGCCCGCACGCCCGGCCCCGGGAGCGAGCCGGCTGCCATGGGAAAGTACCGTGCGCGCTGCCGCAGCACTGCGGACCCGCACAGAAACGAGAGGAGCCCGCGCGGTGCCACTGCTTCCCGTGCCCGACTATGCCTTAAGGTACATTAGCACCTGGTAACGGGTCACTGCAATTAGTGACACCAATTACAGCCCAGCAAGGACTGCTTTGCCGTGAAGGAAGCGCTCGGGTGCTGATCCAAGGAAGCACCGCAGCGGCAGAGGAGTGCAGTTAGCACAGGTCTCACCAGCGTCTCTGATGTAGGTCACCGCCTTCCAGCTACAGGGCTGCAGCAGAGATCCTTGCCTGCAAGAGCTTAGGGAAACACAAGGGCCTGGTCTCAGAAGCATCTCTACTTGCAGTATTTCACTGCTGACTGCAGTTCTGGAAGGCAGAGAGCTTGCTACCCCCAGGCACAGGCAGTAACCATTCCCCTCCATCTTACCAAGAGGAGCTTTCCCTTACCCCCAGAACAGGGAAAGTGGACAAAATGAACTGGCAGAGTGGAAGACAGCAGAAGGTGTGCCCACCCGACCCTGTGTGTGGGCTGCTGAGAATCCTACTCCGAGACACAATTTAAAGGCTGCTGCAGTACAGTCCCTGCTGTCATGCATGTCTGTCCAAAACTTTTGCAAGCTGAAACAGTACAAGAGGCCAGGCCCTGACACAAAATTATGTGAAGCATGGAATTTCAACATCCCTTCAGCTTATCTTAGCCTCCTACATGACAGACCCTCTCCCTCTGTGGGAGCTGACACCGACTGAAACTGGCTTTAACATCAGCCTTTTATCTGCTCTGCTAAAGACAACTTCAGCACACGACACAGCAGGTTCAGTTAGGAAGAATGTAAGTCTACAGGACAAAGCCCTGTGCCTGTTCACTACATGGTGGTGTTTACTAACTGCAGTATTCTTAGGCTGTACTTCAAGATGCCCCAAGCCCAGCAGGAAGAGTCGTCAAGTTATTTGTTCTTGGAACAATTTCAAGAGCTGCACAGTGGAGACCACGTTTCCCAGTTAATGGAAAAGAAACAAATCAGTCTTGACATAACATTTATTGAGTATTTCCACTCTAGTAGATGAAAAGTCTGTACAAAACCAAACATCTCCTTTACTTAAACCAATCTAAAAACAGTCAGCTCAATTACAACCCACTACAAACACAATAGCTTCTTTGAAGCCATGGTAACACTTAAATATGGTTAAGACTCCAATGCAGAAATTTGGTTTGTTAGAAAGCTCAAGGGAGCTTTAGCTTCTCAAAGTTAAAAAAAGGCAAAATTGTGTTTCACAGATACAGTCCACTGGAATCACCAACACTGGACAAATTAAGTACTTCGAGTCCTGAGATAACGAGGAATCCTGGTATCCTTTAGACAGTCTTCTGTTGTCCTTTCTTGCCAATGAGGGACTTGTGGATATGTGGTATTACACCTAAGAAAAAACAACAGTTAAGACCACGCTGTATTCTCATCGACAATTTTCCTAAATTTCTTACTTTAAATGAAATGATAACACTAAAGAACTTCAAGTCTGTGACAGTTCATGCCACCCAAGTACCCATGAACAGCAAACAATTGACATACCACCACCAGCAATCGTTGCCTTGATCAGAGAATCCAGCTCTTCATCTCCTCTAATGGCAAGTTGCAGGTGACGGGGAGTGATGCGTTTCACCTTCAAGTCTTTGGATGCATTTCCTGCCAGCTCAAGGACCTGAGACAAGACCATTTTTCAACAGTTACACTTACACAATCAAGTGAGACCAACAGCAAAGCCTTAGCTGTTTAATTCTCTGTTCCAAATACAGTGTGACTGTCAGTGACACCAAGACAGCAAATAAAGTCTCTTTTGAACGGGTTCCTCCTTTGGAACTCTGCATTTAGTTTTCCAGTGTCAGAGTAAATGTTCTACAGCAGATATGAAATGCTGTAATGGCTCATTTGAAAAGTTATTTCACACATTGCATTTCTCCTGCAAGTCACACTGCAGGACTTGCATGAAATGCAGGAGTTCTATCTCAAGGTCTTTTGTTAATGTATGCACTTAAAGTGTCTTAAAGCACGTGAAGAGTTCACAACCCAGTCCAAACTGTCAAATACAGCAGGCGCTGGTCATTATGCCCTTTGGGTGCTGACCAACTTGCTAGCACCCCTTGCAGGCATTTTACCTCAGCTGTCAGGTACTCCAGGATTGCAGCACTATACACAGCAGCTGTGGCTCCTACACGCCCATGGCTGGTTGTCCTAGACTTCAGGTGCCTATGGATGCGGCCAACAGGGAACTGGAAAATAACAGAAGTAAGAACAAGCTGTCACAACAGAAAGCCTCTGCACAAAACCACATCCTGGGCAGCAGAATCCCAGGGGCAGAAGCACAGGCTGCATTTCAAAACTTGAGAATCCAATTAAGACTCTGCATGCCAAATTCACATCAGCAACTTTCACAATTCTCAGCACAAGCAGTAGCAACGGCCACAAGGGAATTACTTTCCTCCCTGCTCAGATATGCGAAGGTCTAAAACCCATCAGGTGTGCCAATGTCTGATTTACAACTCTTACACCATTGCAGACAACAGCCAGACAGCAGAGTGTGAGAGTTTCACACAAACAAACCAACAAATAGAAGGCCACCCCGACTTTCACTCACGCACCTCTCTCAGCCCCTGCTCACCTGCAATCCAGCCCTTTGGGAACGGGACACTGCCTTGGTCTTGGTCTTCCCAGAGTCCTTCCCAGCTTTCCCACCAGCCTGGCAACGCCAAAAGAACAGGAGCTGACATCCCCAACTGCGCATGTGCCCCATTCCCGCCCCCCCGCCCCGCGCAGAGCGGCACGCGCGGCTGCGAGGCGCGTGCGCGCCGCCCGCCGCACCGCGCGGCACAGGCCGCTCCCCGCGCGCATGCGCGGCCACCGCTCCCCGTCCCCGGGGCACCGCTGCGCGTGCGACCATCCCCCCGGCCCCCCAATCGCCTCCGCCCTCCCCACACTAAGCCCGCGCGCGTTTCCCCCCACCATCAGCAGCACGGAATCGCCCCGGCCCCAGCCACCGCCGCCCGCCCCCCGAGCGGCCCCCGCGGTTCCTCACCATAGCGAACCGGAGCGCAGTGTCGTACAGGAGAAGGCTGAAGCAGAGAGCGTCCCGCACTAACCGAACCCGGGCGACAACACCGACCGATCCCGACCCGCCGCGATTCAAACTGAGCCCACTCCCGCCTTCCCCCGGCCCTTTATATCCGCACCGCGCGGCCGCATCCGGGAACCCCGGCCTCGTCGCCAGCCAATGGCTGCGGTAGGGGCGGCCGCTCTGCCCCAGCGACAACCAATGTTGAAGCGGGGCGGGGCCAGTCGCGGGACGCGGGGGGGGGCAGGAGAGGCCCCGCCTCCACTTAAAGAGATAGGAGGGGGGGTGAACGTGGGGGTGTCGCGGGCGTGTCGCCGCTGTCCCGGTCCCGCTCCGGCACCGAGCCTCGCCTGTGTGCTCAGATCGCTCCAGAGCCGCCGCACTGCCTGCGAAGCTTTCTTTCCACAATGAAGTTAACTGGCTTTGTATGCAAAGCGCCTCAGGAACAGCCTGAAGGAGATTATGTCCCAGGTTTAGGATGAGGGGCTGATACACTGCGTTAGCTAGGACACGAGGCTGCTCAGGGGCGTCGAATAAAACTCGCATCAACTCCTCAAGATTCCGGGGATGGGGAAGTGCCAATAACTATGCACGTGCACCGATTTTTATTTTTACCTCTATCATAAGCCAGGGATGTGCCAATACCTAGGACCACCCAGCCTCAGACCCCTTTGTGTTGCCGGGTGTTTCACAAACCACAGTTGAAAGCAGTTTATCATTAATTCTGTTCCAAGTGTAATAATTAATGCAGTGCAAATTTCCTCACTTTGGGCACTTCGAATCCCTACGTTTCCCTAAAATAAAGACTTAACCTGCTTGTTGTTTCAGGGTGCTGTTTTTCATTACCATTTAACCTCGGAGCTCAGCTGAGGTTGTTCTTGGTTAATCCAATTCTTTCAGCTTTAAAAAAGTAACAATTCACTATGCTCTTCCAGAACACTGTAAGTCTGTATTATCTGAGAGATATGTTGTTCATCTGTGAGCATGCAATGAGCTCAGGGAGAAACCTTTGCTCCTAGATGGCTGAATAGCTGTAGAGGGAAGACGAGCTGGATCTGTCAGGCACTTTACCAATCTGGTCACAAACCCACCACTTTGGTAGGTGCAGCTTGTATTTCCTCTGCCTTGATATTGAAGGGTCCTGAGCACACTGAATACTCTTACAGCCAGACACTTAATAGTAGGTAGAGCTGAGGACATAAAGTTCACATGAGGATTCTCTCCTGGCCATAACTTTTCCTGTTTATTCAGGTCTACAATAATCGAAGTACCCAGAGCTCTAAGACAGGAGGATCCCTAGAGCTTCACTTAAAGGTCTTTTGAGCTGTTCACGCAAGTAATAAAGAGTTCAAACTTTGTGGCTCTTTTTCTCCAATGTCTGACTGCAAATACTTGGTCCCCTGGCTACAAAGGACCCTTTGCTTGAACCTCTACACAGCCTAAGGCACATCATCAATGCCTTCCATAGCCTGTTTCAGTTCAGGCATCTCGCCCCAGCTGCTGCCTCAGGGTGGGGAGACCTACTTCCAGGCATTCACAGAGAGGCAGGAGTGAATTGAGAGCAGACATTCCTACATGCAGGGATCTGGCAGTTTGTTTTTATGTAACTGTCTGGTGCTTCTGTCTATTTGAAACATCCCTTGTTTATACTCTCCTTCACCAAGAAAGAAGAAAGGATGGTTTGAAAAATTTGGGGAGATGGGGGGTGAGGGGTTAAGTTTAAAAACAAACTCGAGATTTTACAAAAGCCTGCAGAACCTAAGATTTCATTCAACATTCTGTTTTAAAACTATTTCTGTTAAAAATCAAGGATCCATTTGCCATTTACCTTGCAGGAAAAGAGAACCAAGTTGCAGGCCATAATACCCCTGTGGAACATCATTCAAGATGTAGGAAGAAAAAAAATTCTCTTTGTTTTCTGTCCACAGAAGTGCTAGGAAGAGAAACAAGGAGGCCTCCTGTCAGATGGAGACAATTGATGCCACAGACATAGTGCTATATATTTATATTTTGCACACCTAGTGAATCCATCACTGCCGATCTGTAAGAATTTACAGTCTGTTGTTCCAATAAACCTACACTGTGAGTCTGAGTTCGTGAAAGTCCTTCTGAACCCAACCAGACTTACAGTGTCTCATTGGTAAATTGCACTATTTGTGAATCTTTGATTGTGAACGAGACCCACTGTATTGGTGCCTCTGGGATCTCACTGAATGCAACTGAACTTACAGTCCTGAATTGGTTATAATAAAAAAATTAAACCTAGCTGCAGCCAGGCCCTCTGAGGACCAACTGGAAAGCAGAAGGGCTTATTTTCTGATAAATGCCTATACTCGTAAAAAAATACAAATCTCTGTAATAGTTCTGCAGATAACAATTGTATACTGATTTCAGAGATTTGAGCTACCCCTGTATCTACACTGTTCATGGTACAACCTTGTATTTGCCATTAATAGTGTCATAATGACTAGCCTGAATAGATTTTTATCTTGTTCTTGTTTAGCCAGCTCTGAAAGGAAACTACAGCTAGTTAGGCAGGGTGAAATGAGAGTCTGTCAGAGACAGTGACAGCCTGAACTCCTTAACCTCATCCTTCCCACTGTCTTACACAGAAACTTATCCCTCAACACTCTCTTTTTGCTGTTTGTTTGTTTGGTCGTCCCCCTTCCTCATATCTGAGCTCTGTTCAATATAGTAATTGAAGCTATATTTATGTGATATTTTGTGTTGGCTACAAAGTCATTTGCAAGCACCTACTCCAATTGTGTTCAAGCTGAGGAGCTCTTGGGTGAATCTAATTTGCCTTGTGATACCTATGTCCCGAGGACATTGTAATCAAATAGGCTTTTTCCAGCTATAGAAAATTTGTTATACCAGTTTCTTTGCCTAAGAAAGCAACCTGGAAAACATGAGAAAGAAATGAGAGGAAAACTGCATTTTCCTGAAGGTGGCTTTTTCCAGGTTTTCAAACAAAATGCTCCCTTGCAGGAGCTGGAAATGGTTCTACACAACTTGTTCTGTGAAAATGAAAGGAACAAAGAAATGCCACCTGCCCTTTGGAAGTCTGGAGAGAAAATTCATTGAGGGTCTTGCCCTTTCCTTGCCAAAGTCATTGCAAGTAGAAGGGATCCAGATCTTCTTACGTGGTAGGAGGCAGCTACTACAGCTACCATTTCTTCCTTGTGGTGTAAATTGGGTTTTGTAGAGAAGTAACTGAAGCTCACAACTGGAATGAGATCCTGTACCATACCTGGCTTGTGACAGAGACAGTCCAGCCCACACCAAATAGTACATAATTAATAATAACATGTTCTCATTTTTAGTCATCTGCAACAAAGAACTGCAAGCTCCAGGACTTGTTTTATGGTGAGAAATTACCAGTTTCACAGAGCCAGTCGAGGTGTAAGCACAAAATCCACTGGATTCTGTACTTTTCAGCATAGCCCCAGCAGTGGGGCCAAGAAGACCAGATGGAGGGGAGAAACAAGACATCGTTAGGACCCCTGGAAGGGTGATATGTTTCTACCTAACCCCTGTCACTCTCCCTGTCCCCCAACCCTCTATGCACACTTCTTTTTCTATTACTTCCTTACTCTTTGCCTCTTTTACTATTAAATAAAACTTTTTTTTTTGGCACCAACATCTAATCTTATTTGGTTTTAATCCCGTTTTTTGGGTGTATTTCAAACCTTTCTGGGTTTACTTAGTTTCCTCTGCTCTTCTGTGTTTAAACCAGATGGTGATTTTTCTCTCTAGTTTAAAATAAAAAAACAGCAGTAGAAAGTCACACTGCCCCTAAGGATGGCATTTTAGCCCTTGTGGTAGCAGGACAACCTGACACCAGGACAACACCAGAACCCTCACAGGAGGAAAAGACCACTTGAAAAAGGTAGGGATGACATGTAGAGGCTGCAGAGTGACAGGCAGGGGATGGGGGTGAGGGTTACACAGCAGGAGTTTGGGGTTACAGGACACAGCAGCAGGTCTGGGTCAAAGTAGTTAGGGACAAGATGAAGGTCCAGGTCATAATCCAGGCTCCAGAGCCAGGGGTCAAAAGCCAGGGGTCAAGGACAAGGGGTAAAAGGTAAGGGTTAAGGATCAAAAGTGAGGGGTCAGAGGTCAAGGATCAAGGGGGTTAATTGTTACCAACATACCTTTACAAACAACAGTAAGATTAACTCAGGAATTCACTTCTGCCAAAATTTGGGATTATAGCTAAGGCCATCTCATTTCCAAGAACAGTAACTCCCAGAGAGGTTGGGTTTGGTGTTTGGGTTTTTTGGTAGGTTTTTTTTGTTTGTTCTGTTTTTTTTAATTTATCTTTAAATTTTAGTAATTGTACCTAAAAAAGAAAAAAAAAACAAGTAGGTAAATAGAAGTCTCACCTTTTTTCATCTCTTCTTTACAGTTTGCTGCAGTGAAGGCCTTTTGTGCTGGACTTGTTTTGGAAATTGTTTTGGAAATTTCCAAGTCTCCTTAATGCAGAGGTTTGCACTTGGAAACATTTCATCTTGCAGTATGACTATTACTGCCCAATTAAATTTGATATACCGTGAAAATGAGTCACACTTTGACCAGGGCTATAAAGATGAATCTCTTCATCTGTAAAGGGACTGTGACTGACCAAATGAAATTGTCCCAATGGTGGCAGCATAACATAAGAAATAAAATATAAAAATATGAAGGGTTTCCTCTTTTTCCTCTTCAGTAAGGCTGAGTCATCATCACCAAAGAGGTATCCTTGTTCTCTGGGGGTGGGGTTGCCATTAAAACCAAAGCACAGCACTTATCTTGCTGTAAAATTGGAAAGAAAGACAGTTTATTCTTTGCGGTCAGGAGACCAGGCAAGGTCAGCATTTCATGCTAGATGGACCTTGCCTGGCTGTCATCTGGTTAAGATCCTCTGCTAGGACTTCAGAGCAGGAAAGATGACATGCATCAGGGATCTTGTGTTAAAAAGGGATTCTTTTTCCTTAGATGTGAAAGCAAAACAAAATTTAGCATGTGAAATTCACTAGGTGAAGTCTAGTGCAGATTCACTGCAGATAAATAGAGGCATAATTATGCAGCTATAGAACAATTGACTTTAACAAGTGAGCTCTCTTCTAGCTAAAAAAAACCCCTCCCATNGGGGGGGGGGGGGGGCGGGTTGTACATCCTGGTAACTTTTGATTATACATAATTTCTAATCTTTTCTAATTTCCTCACCTGGGCCTGGGCCTGCATGGTCTTGTATTTGTCCCAAATCCGTGCATGTAAAAAGCAGAAAAAATGTAAACAAATTTGTCAAATACAACGATTTACTGGTGAGGCCTTGGAACACCTGGGAGCAGTCTGAAAGAAGAGAAATATTCAGCACACGGAGAGTTAAACATTGATGGTTTGAAAGGATTTCATCAGGACCATCTTTTCTGTGACTCTTCAAGGGGATGTGTATCCATCCCTCTTATCTTAGTGAAGCAGCTGGGCTACTGCTGCTGTAAATCAGGTGCAAAACTAAGGGATGGTGATGGGTAAGAGTTATGGCAGGGCGTGGTGGTGCCTGGTGAGAGGGATAAAGCAGCTTAAAACGAGGTGCTTGGACTTCCTGCGGGAGGGAGAGATGGGGGACATGAAGCCTGCAGCCCGGCAGCGACGACGACAGGGGAGGGGCAGAGCTGATACCTGCGGGGCAAATCCTTCTCCGGGGGGTGGGAACCCCCACCCCTCGAGCTTGGCATGGAACAGCTGGGAGGTAAGCGTGGGGATGGGCTCAGGGTGGGAGTGCTGGCAGCGGGTGTTATGTCACACTCTGCCTCTGAAAGCCAATGGTGCCAGAGTGGGTCAAGCCACAGGAGCAGCTTTTGCACACAACAGTCTCTCCAAATTGCAAGGCTTGCAATGCCTTTCTCAGAGGCTTTTGCCAGCACACAGTAATGTGGCATCTTCAAATGCAGTGATTATGGGTGGGATTTTTAAGCATTCCTCTTGGTCATCATTTTGATCCTGTTCACCTGGCTTTGGCACACGGGTAATGGTGGAGTCAAGATGCTGAAGCTGTTGTGTAGGAACCAGGTTGCATAAATACTTATGCACAGCCTGATTTGTCTCCCTCACTGCCTGGTTCCCCAGCAGAGCCCCAACAACAGCACTGGGCTTCCCCATGCTTTAGAGCAGCCCCAAGGATGCAGGGTTCAAAACGTTCAAAGTAGTTTCTGATGACTCACCACAGAAAAGGGTGTGATAAGCAACTGTGATGTGCCACCCAAGACAACAAAGGTTGTTTCAGGGCAGTGATCTGCTTCACATCTCTGCATGGGACAATGCAACAGGCTCCCCATGTTCCCATGTTCTAAAGGAAGTCCCTGTGAAATGTGAACTTGCCAAACATGTCCGTGCCTACACAACTGCAAAGAGCTGAAGCCCTCCCCTCAAAAAACAGCTTGGGACAAAAAGTAAACATCCAGAGGTTTCTGTGCTGCACTTCCTGCCTCAGAGGAGCCAGGCACAGCATCTCTGCAGCAGTGAGGGTGGAGGCTGCCAGCAGGGCTTGGCTGATCATTATGCACATTGTTGTGGAAAGGTGGTGTCCCACAGAGAGCATATGCCAGGATGTACCCCAATGGCACTGGTGCATGGTCACAGAGATTTCCCCTGTGACCTTGCTTCTGGCCGTATCCTTCCTCCTTTCACTTGCTTGGTCATTTGTTTGCTGTTACATGTATTGGATGTACCAGACTTGCAGTAGAAACAGGTCCTCCAAAATGCTACGTTTCCTACTCCTTTCCTGAGACTTCAGGCAACCTATCATGGAGCACAAAGGAGACACCAGAGCTGTGAGCATTTTGCAGGCCACAGATCTGTACCTATGAAAGCACTGTCACTGCCTCTTGCAGTATGATGCAGTCTATCTCCTGCAGCCACATGAAACATTCCCTGACGTGTTCCAGCCACTGCAACAGCGACAAAATAGCACAGTAACAGCCCACGGCCACTGTGTGAAATCAGACTCTTACTCATCAGCTTTTGCACTGCCTCAGAAACACTGTCCTACCCTTCACCACAGATCTGTACTCAGCTTTGCCTGAGCTGGACTTTTAACATCAGCCACGTCTCCAGCAAGAAGCACTTCTTACCAGGACTATCATTTCCTCCTCTTAAATAAGATCAAAAGCATTCAACAATAACCAGTTTGATCTTGTATTTCCTTTTGGGCTTGCCATTGTCTTACGGGATTTACATACCCATCAGCACTTTCAGAACAGCACCACACAGGCTGAATGGGGGAATGTGTCCGGGTGTGGGTGTGGGTGTCCAAGTTTCCTACCTTTCTAAACTTATCAGTCAGAAAATCAAATGTTGGGGCATTTGCATGTCATTATTGCTTACCTATTTTATCTATTAAGCCTAATTAGCTAACTAGGCTCATTTAATCCTCAGCATTCACTAATCCCAATTAGAGATGGGCCCAAACCAGGATCTGGGTCCCAATTAAGAAATAACAAGCGCTTGGCAATCTGCTGCCTCCAGCAATCCCTGCAGCTGATCGTGATGTGTGGGAGTGCAGGAGCCCACACAAAACAGCAAGGAATTGCAGACCCACATCACCTCTGTGCTCAAGCTCTAAAGACAACTGAACAGCAGATCAGGATCTAAATGCATCATTTTCTTTGCAGTGGTCTGCATATATCTTGAGCGCTACACCCTCTCCCCCTGCTCCCCCAAAAAGTGAAGGAGAGTTGATTTTTGCACTTGTCTGTATCACTTACATCAAACCATCCATAGTGGCCAGAAGAGCCCCTGATTATTAAAACTCTTATATCTCGTCATCCTTTGCAGCTGCTTCTTGTCCCCTTGGCTCATTCTAACGTGACGTGGTGATGAACGCACACACATGCTGTAGCCACTATGCACAAGTAGCTGAAGCAAGACATTATGCCCAGATGAAAAAGTGAGCTTGTTCTGCCACAGCTATGGTCAACTGGACAGACCTTGGGGCTTGCTTCTGACTTGGCTGTTAAAAAGGGAAAAGGCTACTTGTGTCTGCTCTGCTTCTGCGTGTACAAGGGAGGGACAGTGGCGTGCAGAGCAGGCACTTCCACGTGTGTCCATGAACATTAGCTCCAAGAGTCCATCACTGTTTCACCAAAGCTACAGAGCTGAAGGTATTAGTGGTCTCCTGCAGATCCCACACCATCGACATGGTTTCTTTCAGCACAGAGTAGCACAGAGACACTGATCAGCACTTGTCTCCTTGATGTTTTCGAAAAGCCAGGTCTTCCACTCAGGACTGTACCTGGTCCAGCTTTCCCTGTAGTAGGAAACTACTTTTCTTTAGTTTTACCTTCTGCAGGGCTGGCACCACTGGTGATACATGCTGCATTTCCCTCCAGGGAGGCAAAGGCTTCTGATAACCTGTGCAGGCAGGAGGCTCCACGTGGGCTGCCTACAGCCTTTTCCTAAGTATGTTCTTCTTCCCTCAGCCGGGAACATGTGACTCTGCCAAGATGTGGATGCATAAGTTGCCAGCTCCTCTCACTGGAAGCTAATAGCTAGCTCATTGAACAAAGAAAATCCAATTTGGCACCAAAAAAAGCAAACAGTCTTATTCTGGTCTCTCATCTTTTTTCCCTGCTGGTGCAGTACATCTGACTTTTCACTGATTTATACCTTGGATGCAAGAAGAATTTCTGACTCAAGGTTATTCTCCTCTCAGGTGTAGGCATGTCCTCACTGTAACACAGAATGAAAGGGTTTATGAGCTGTGGATATTCAAAGGGAGAGAGACATGGAGCTCCTGGAGCTGGTCCAGTGCAAGGCAATGAAGATGATTAAGGGATGAGGACAAGCTGAGGGAGCTGGGCCTGTTCAGCCTCAAGAAGAGACAACTGAGAGGGGAAGTAATGAATATTTATAACTGTCTGAGGGAAGGATGTCAAGAGAATGGAGCCAGGCACTTCTCACTGGTGCCAAGCAATAGGACACGAGGCAATGGGCAGAAACTGATGCACAGGAACTTCCACCTGAACATGAAGAAGAACTTTACTGTGCAGGGTACCAAGACCTGGAACAGATTGCCCAGAGAGATTGTGGAGTCTCTCTCCTTGGAAATATTCAATAACTCTCTGGATGCAGTCCTGTGCCATGTGCTCTAGGATGACCCTGTTTGAGGAGGGAGGTTGGACCAGATGACACACTGTGGTCACTTCCAGCCTGACCCATTTTGTGATTATGTGAGTGTTCACATCTGTATGACAATTATGTGGGCAGTGGCGGGCCACAAGTCCCCAGGTGCCTGGAGAATGAGGCTCCTTCTCACAAGTGTCATTGATGAATTGTTTCTAAAAACCAACTTAGGGTTTCTTTTTTCACTTTTCTTCAAGAGGACCACTAGAAAATTAAATTATTGTAGTTTCCTTTCCTGTGGTTTCCTTAGCAGAGCTTAAAGGGGTAATTAATTTGGGAGCTCAGACACTGCTCACTGAATTCAGCAGGGCCTTTTCTGCCAGCTTCAGTGGAAGTTCTGGAACCATCTCTCTATCAAAGTTGACTTTGATTTTCTGCAGTGCATGGGGCTTTCCTCCCATTTCTCTATGGGGAATGGTTTTGGGAGGCTTCAGAGTGCAGATGAAATATTAGCTGTAGCTAGCCCTCAGCTTATTTTCTTCCTTGCATCATGACTGTTCCTCCCATTTACAGCTGGCAGCTGTAATCACTGCTGGCCTCCTCCTGCTCTACATCCTGCTGTGCTACGAGGATTTCCATTTCCATGTGGCTCATGTGTATGCTCACCTGGGGTACCCCAATGCCCAGCACATCCTGGGACAGAGGTACTTGCAAGGTAATGTTTCTCCAATCTATGCCTAACTTGCTGCCAGAGTGTGCATGCTTATAAGCCAGAACCACAAATGTGGCTTTGTGGCACCAACACACTGCTGGATTTTGGACACTGTGTTTTATAACCTATCCATGACTTTGCTACCTTGTCTCACACCCAGGAGCTGGAGTGGAAAAAAATGAGGACATGGCCATGCACTGGTTCAGGTGAGGCACAAAAATCTCCCAGGCAATTCCTGCCAAGGGAAATCGGCTTCTTCTGGGGAAAGGCTACTTGTGGTGTGGGAGGAAGAAAAAGCTGGCGGTGCTTTGGGGGGGAAACCTGCACTGAGCTGTCCCGTGCTGGAGGGAGGGAGGTTCACAGGTGGCAGCAGGGACAGCAGGACCTCCTGACTTCTCACTGTGGGTTGCATTGTTTCCCCACCTGCTATTGCTATTTTTTTAGTAAATGGGAAGAAAGGAAGCATCGTGACAGTGAAGGTGCAGAGGGATGCTGGTGCTGCTGTATGGCCTTTTGGGGAGGTTTGAGCTGCAGGTAGGCAGCAGGAAGAATGCACAGGTGCAGGAAGGGAGTGAGCCAGGAGCTGCTGAGGGAAAAGGAAATCAAGCTACAGCAGTGTATTATTTTCCTGCTGTCAGCACACCCTCCCAAGAGGCTTCTGCCACGAGTGATACAGCCATGCCTGTGTGTGCATTTGCTGTGATACCCATAGTAGTTACAGCTGTGGTGGGAGCCTGGCCCATGTCCCCTGAAATCCTACCATTCTTGGTGAGAAATGGGAAGGATTAAGGACAGGGAAATTTACTGTGCTACCCAAAAAGCAAGGGGAGAGGAGTAGGCATGTTGGATGGTGTCTCTGTCTGCTCAAGGCATAGAGCAGCATCAAGCTGCAGGATTTCTAGGGTTGAAAGAACTATGCCTGTGAGAGCAGGAGGTGTAAATCAAGGAGGAATCATTAAAGATATCCATTCCTAGAGAAATGCTGAAACCTTCATGCTTTTCTGAATAAGGATGTTTGCCAAATCAGGGCCTGAAATTTCAAAGGAATCACATTTCAAAAAGTGAATTATACGTAACTTTTCCCTTATTTGCTCTGTCCTGGTTTCATCTCAGCTAGCAACTAAGTACCAGCTGCTCACTGGTTTCTCCCCTCCTCTCCTGCTCCTGTGGATAGGGAGGAGAATTGGAAAAAGACAAAACTCACAGGCTGAGAAAAGAGCAGTGTGATAATTGAAATAAAGTAAAATATAACAATAGTAATAAAAGAGAGGAATAAACCCCAAGAAACAGAAGCGATGCTCAGTACAATTGCTCACCACACTGACCAATGCCCAGCCTGTCCCTGATGAACAGTTGGCAGCTCCTGACCAACCTCCCCAGTTTATACACTGGCCATGAGATGCTCCATGACGTTGATTATCCCTTTGGCAAATTTGGGTCTGCTGTCCTGGCCATGCTCTCTACCAGCTTCTTGTGCACCTGCTCACTGCCAGAGCGTGGGAAACTGAAAAATCCTGGATTTAGGGTAAGCACTGCTCAGCAACAGCCAAAGCATCAGCGTGTTACCAACATTATTGTTATACTGAATCCAAAGCACAGCGCTGTACCAACTGCTTGGAAGAAAAGTGATTCTCAGCCAAAACCAACTCTTACCTTGCTTGAAAACATTCAAACTCTGGTTTTCTTCTTCTGTACTTCACTTACCATTTTCTGTGCTTGTCTCTTCCTGGCTGTAGGCAGGCTGCGAGGCAGGGCCATCCCCACTCCTCCTTCAACCTGGCAGTGGGGACACTCAGAAACATGACCGTGGCACTTGAAGAAGGGTAACCTGAGATAATGCTCTTCCTTCCCATTACAGCTTCATTCCCAGCTCCTCTTGGGGAGGGGCGGGGGCAGGAAACCTGGTGCTATGGGTACTCCATGCATGAATCCACTCCAGCATTTCTAATGCCCTCTCTTTGTATTGTCACTAATGCAGCCCTACCTGCAGCATGAAAATAGAAAAACACAGTTAGTCCAATGACATTTTAAAAATTAGGTGTCACAGTACCTAAAATGCCCATGGTCTGATTGCATATGTATTTGCATGATGATTTGCCAAAGAAGGCAAGGAACAAGACCGTACTGGTATACAAAGAGCTAATGAAGTGACGTGTGAATTTTCTGCTAAAAAGACCTTTCTCTTTTAAGGGAGTTCCCTTTTCACTCTTTTTCCATCTAGTGGGGTCAATGAGAAGCTTCCTACTAACTGTCTGGGGGTTGGGTAGAAACTGCCTGGGATGAGTTTCTCTCCCTGATATGCACGAGCACATTGTCCAGCAGTGTTCCTAGCAAGGCCCACAGAAAAAGAAAACTTGCCTTGTGCTTTGTACAGTCATTGTGCTGACTTGTCCTGGGGCTAAGTGAAGCTGAAGGACCTGATCCTATCACAGTGAAACCCAGCCCTTTTTTGATTTTCGGTATTGTTTCATTTTGATTCTTTTCATTTGCTTTAAGCCTAAAAATGTAAATTTTTTGGTTGGAGAGATCGATTGTATGTTAAATGAAGCTAAAAAGGTGTTGTTTGGACAAACCTTGTGATTTGAAGCCAGTGCATTTTGTTTCAGTCTCCACTGCATTTTGCATGATCAGACTCACATATTGGGTGGTATTTCAAGAACTTCAAAACCATTTCTCCTTCAACTAAGTTGAGAAAATCACCAAACTTAGAACATATATGCTCAGACCACAGGAAAAGGCAGAAGGAAAATCAGATCATTTTCTTAATAGAGGAGAGTTAACTTTACAGATGTTTTCTAATTTAGTAGCTGTGTTCCTCTTATAAAAGCCTGTGTAATTAAAATTTAGCTAGGAATGAATTTAGGACTTCTTCCTAGATTTTCTTGATGAAGGTTTCATGTCCTTCAGGGAAGTGGAGAAACTCCTCAGTGTGGCAGCAGCCCATGGGCTCCTAGAGGCTCAGCAACTTTTGGAAAATATCTTCAAAAGCAGAAACCTTCACTGAATGACTACTGCACCACTAATGTTGGTCCAACCTTGTCTTCTTCTGCACTCAGCAGCCCCACCTTCTCCTAGCTGAGTCTAGTCTTCAGGAATTCGAATCATTCACTGGACATTCCATTTGCTTTGTGCTGCATCTCCATGGTCAGGTCTATGCCAGTCATGTGCTGCTGCTGCTGTTTCTCTGTTGGCTTCCTGGCTTGACACTTCTGAATACCACTGGAAAGGTGAGGTCGAGGAGATCAGTAGCCTTCAAGGTTATACTGACAAAAAGCATATGAATATTTTTGAAAAACTCCCATCGCTGTTGCACCAACTCATCTGCCAATGCTAAGTTAGATCCAAATATTGATCTGCAGTGTTGCTTGCATGTTTGTGCCAGCTTTCATGCTCTGTTTAGGCATTGTGATAACTGATCATGACTAAGGCTTTATCGCTGTAAATCAGCATGACATGCATGCATGATCCATTTGTACTGGAAATGACAGTGATTTAATAGAAAATATAAATGATGCTCTCACTTAACAGCTATTGTTCCTTATCAGCATTACCATTGTTATGCCAGTTGTGGGGAAAAGCTATTCAATTTAATGGAAACTGCCTTCATTTTCAGGGTGGTCTCAGTTTAAAACCACAGTGAGCAATTGCATTTCACGGGTGGTGTACTCACTAAACAAAGACCCGCAGAGTTTTGCTAGCAATAAAATTGTTTCCCAGGGCTTTTGTTGGTGTGCAATGTTTCCCTTCTTCCTACCATAATTATTCAGCTCACTTGTTGCATGACACAAGGTCCTGCACTCCCCCTGAGTACCTGAGGCCACACTGGTGAGCCTGAGAACAAGGGGTTGCCACTGAGGGAACAAATGGGACAGCAGGTCCATGGAGGGTCCAAGATTTGGTTGCTGAGAATTGCTATTGTGCTGTGACTCGTAGGCAAAGGCGTGAAGGATTTTTTCCAGGCTTCCATTTTCCTGTCCCCTCTTGGATGTCAGCCTCTGTATCTTCCTAGGGTGATGCTGGCAACAACTGGGGGGCATCCTGCAGGCACAGCATGGGCATGCCAGTGCCCTGCACAGTGGAGACTGATGGAGGCTGTGTGGTGGCCACACATTAAGGAAGGGATGGCTGGGCTTTGCCTCTTCTCCACCTGGCTGCCCCAGGCTGGGCTCCTCAGGGCCAGCTCTATATCCTGCTCCCAACAGGAGGGGACAGAGAGGAGGCCTGTGGCCTGGCTGTCCTGCCTCCCTCAGCTCAGCCCTGTCAGCATGCTGCACGCCAGTGCTCTCTGGTGCAGTGCAGCTGCCTGCTCCTCCCACTTGTCTCCTTTTCTTTCCCTTCTGTGCTCCCTCCCACACAGCCCTTTAATAAATCTGGTACCACAAACGGCACAGCAGAGCAGAGCTCCAGGTGAGTTTCTCTGTTTCCTTCTCCTCAAGCAGAAAAACAAGACACTATTTGCCAACTCAAAAGGGAGCTTATTTCCTGGCTTCTGCAGTCCATGCCCTGAGCCAGGACCCTTTCCAGGCAGGGGAATATTTCCCTTGACATGAGGCTTGTGCAGCATCATATCTCATACCCTGCCTTTTTTTCCTCATAGAATAAACATGCAACAGCAGTAACTCCTGATTTAGAAACCAGACCTATGCTTTACATCTCATATATAGAGAGAGATACACCGATTAAGTGCACCAGGCATCCCTTCCAGGCCTGTGGCACCCTCTTTTCTGTGCCTGGGACCAAGAAAGCCTTGTCTTTGTCTCCACAAAACAGCATCCATCAGGTGAGTAATATGACGTGCTGTCTCAAAAACCCCACTGAAACCCAGAACCAGTGTGTGCTACCAACTCCTCTACCCCCAAAATCATCCTCCTTGTTTCCTCCATCCTCCCATACCACAGCAGCCAATGTCAGAGGGACATCAAGCATGGTTGCAGAGAGCCATATCCTATTTCACACTTCTGTCGACCAGTGATGGCCAAACTCATGCACCTTTCACACCTTTCCTGCTTTCACTGGGTTCAGGGTGATGCTGTTTGTAGTCCAAATACAACAAGCCCAGTGAGCTAAGGCTCACCTGGGTATGTGAGGAGCAAATACACTGAGGGCCTGGTGAGCAGGGTCATTGCATTTCATGGTGTGCTGGATTGCCCCTGGCTGGATGCCAGACACCCATCAAAGCCATTCTCTCACTCCCAACTGCAACTGGACCAGGGAGAGAAAATGTAGCAAAAGGTTCATGAGTTGAGACAAGGACTGAGAAACATCACTCATCAAATACTGTCACGGGCAAAACAGACTGAACTTGGGGATATTAATTAAATTTATTACTAAAAGAAATCCGAGCAGAATAATTAAAAAGAAAATAAATTTTAAAACCAACTTCTTCCTCATCCCTCCCTCCTTCCCTGGCTCTACTTCCTCTCCTCCCAGCAGTGCAGAGAGATGGGGAATGGGGGTTATGGTCAGTTTACTACAGCTATTTCTGCCACTGCTGCCACTTCAGGGTGAGTCCTTCTGTTCCAGGGTGGGGTCTCTCCCAGAGGACACAGTTCTCCACTGACTGCTCCAATGTGGGTCACTTTTCATGAGGTGCAGTCCTCTTCTGCTCTTCTTTGGCCACAATTACATCTGTGCAATAACTTTTTTTCCCTTCTTAAATCAAAAAAAAAATCATTGCTCTCATTTCAAAATCTCTCAGATCAAACAGGCATTATTCTCATTTCTGACTAGGCCAGCCTTAGCCAGTAGCACATTTTCCTTAGAATCAGCTGGCATTGGCTCTGTCAGACATGAGGGAAGCTTCTGGCAGCTTCTCAGAAGGCATCCCATAGACCCCCTCACTATCAAAATATGGCCACACAAACCCAGTACACACAGGACTTAAGAAATCACCTTTTGCAGTCCCCCAGCCAAAATGAGAAGCAGGTTTCTGTATGCTGATCAATTTTCCCACCTGAACCATGTCATTACCCAGCAACAAAATGGGCATTAGCACCAACCAGAAGACTCTCCAGCTACCAGGCAACAAGTCAGCCTCAAGGTTCACACTGCCTTCACTTCAGTGACAAGGTGTAATTCTTTTGTTCGCTTTCTCAAAAAAAAGCTGTTTTGGAATGTAACATATCAGCTGTAATTTCCTTACTGGTATATATGGTCTTGTACAATGGGTGAGCGACCTATCATTCAGTGCTATCCATGTGGCCCTCTTTACTAAAAAAGAGTAGCAAGAGCTGGACAATAAATCTTTGCAAGCAACTTTGCATATGATTCAATAGAAAGAAAACAATTGTTTGTTCAATAAAGTCAGTTGCCAAACAGGGGAAAGCCGTTGGAACTCAAGGTGGTGACAAGATTTTACCAGAAAAAGATGTTCACTGTTTTCCTGCAATTTACAGGATTAGTACTTGGATTTTTACCCTTGCACCACCTCCCCTTGAAACACAGGTGTCTCCCACCCTAATTGCTGTCCATACAATTTTGCCCTGGATTTTCTTTCAGTTCATGGTTTTACCATTGGTGGCTGAGAGTGCACACATTCATGTTCCTCCTGGTTTTCCCCTTTTTCTCCCCAGACCTGCCTTGCCATGGCTGTCCTGACTGCTGGTAGATGTGGGCACCCTGTCCCCACTTCAGGGAATGGCCCCCACTTGTGGAGCACTTGTCCCACACAGCAGTGGCTGGACCTCCCCAACAGCTGCCAGCCCTCCCCTCCTTGGCACTGCCTGTACTCAGGCAATTAGAAGGATCTTTCTTCCCAAAACACAGCTCTAATTATAATCTAATTCATCTTATTTGAAGTACAGTTTGGTAGTATTTCCATTATGCAAATGTCAATTTATTATCCTCACATTATGTTTTGACTACAGTTGTGTTGCTAATTAGAGGTAATTTAAGTGCTTTTAAAAACCCCATCCTTTCCTCTCCATGCACCCTTACTTCCTTGCAAACCACACAGTGCAGATATTTAGCACAGAGTCAGTGATGAAAACCTGCAGTTATCAGCTCCGTTTGCATCACTCTAATTGACTTTCATTATGTTAGAAACCACTTAGAAAGCACATTTTTTCTGATTTGCTTGGGATTGGGGATGGAGACATGAAAGAGGAAGGTAACTTACTCCGGCTGCATTTCTAACATTTTTCTGCCCAGACTTTCAAGTGCATTTCATGTGGCTCTTCCAGTAACTGACCACACTGTTGCCTTTGGCTGAGGGAGAAAATCAGAATTATATTAATGCTAGTCTAGGAGAGACAACACGTTCCTGTCTCATAAAAGATAAAAAAGCTGACCCCAGGAATTTGGGTGAAAAAATCCTAAACCTGGCTGTTGTGGAGGTATTTGTATGTCCTGTATAGCCCCACTAGCCGAGGCACTAGGAAACCAGGATAAATCAATCCTATAACAGCAATTCCCATTCACCCTAATTGAAGGCAGTGGGAAGACTGTGTAGGTCATTCTGGTCATGGAGGCTGTCCAGCTTGGTACAGGCCTTAGAAGGTGAACAGTGGAGATTTTTGGGGGGGGCAAATGAGGCAGCAACGGGGAGATGTGTGGGAATAGGGACTAGGCAGTGGAAATTTCTGGAGGGATAACACAGTCTGTCACTGACATCCTTAAAATCCCCACAGGGTTACTCCTCCCAACCGCTTTTACAATAATCACATCTTCTATCCATTTTTCTTCTGCAGACTTTTCTGTTGGGTGTGTTAGGTGTGTCTGCTGCCACAGCTCAGGGCAGGGAGGGATCCTCCCTGCTATGCAGGTGGCAAAAAGGCTTCTGCCTCCCAACGCATCTCCAGGGCCATCCCAGTTTGATTTGGCTGGCATGTTTTCTGACCACAGAAATGTTGTTTTACCAAACACTTTGAGGAGCTCTCAGAGCTTCCCAGAAAGATGACTTTTAGCAGGGGGAAGGGAGTGTTACTGCCTGTAATAAAAGCCCACCGGAATTATCAAAACCATAGATGGGTGAAGAAGCTATGCAGCTCTGGCTTTGAAGTGCTTGCTTCAGCAGTAGCTGAACATTAGGGGTCCCCAGCGGACTTTCGAAAGCTTTGTTAGAGAGAAAGAAAGAAAGAAAAAANAAAAAAAAAAAAGACCGAAGCTTTCCTGAATTTGTCTACAGTATAAATCCCAATACCCCACCCACCTACCAGGCAAGCTCTGTTGATACCAGGGGCGAAACAACAGCATTAATGCTCTGACGTAAAAAGAAGACAGCAGCCGCTGTGCTGTGCCTACAGAAACCTGGGGCTCTCAGAGAGGGCCTTTTCTTTCTGCCCAAAGTCAAGCTTCAAAGCTTCCTGCTCAGTTTTGTTCTTAATTGAAAGTGCTATTTCAGTGGGAAGGGTTGTTTTTGTTTTGCCAATCCCCTTCCCGCTTTTAGTTTATTTTCCCCAGGAGACATTATCTTTCATTTGCTGAGTGAATTCAGTGTCCTGTAATGGAGACTTAACGGTGGTGGGTGGGTTTAGGGGAAGCTCTGCTGTGGTGCTGCCATACTGCACCAAACTTCCTCCAGCTGGGAAGCAGCTGGGCTCTTCCCGTGGAACAGGAGCCAGCAACGGGATTAAGCAGATCATTTGCACTTTTTGCACCCATCAGTTGTTGAAAGGGCAAGGGCCGCAAGGCCTGGAAAAGTTCTCTGTGTCTTGGGAACCCTGCTCAAAACTCCTGGCTGTGGCACTGGTATGGTTCCTGTCTCTGGGAAGGGAAAAGATTTTATCTACAGTGCAGACAACTTCAAAAAAGCCATTTTGTTAGACATCCCACCACTGAATAGCAGTACTTTAAGGAGACCTCCCAGAATGGGAAGAGAATGAATTCATATTCCTGAGGTTAAAGTAAGTATTGTAATAAAAGTGTCCACCAAGACCTGACAGCACTTTTAAGGGCTGTCATTTCAGTGTCCCACAGCTGACAGCTCTGTCATTCAGCTCTCAGACATAATCACATATGATACTTCACATCACTTTCACTCCTGAATTAAAAAGGTACAAATACTGTAATACTGTAAGACAAGTGTCCTTAGTGTACTAAGAATTTCTTAAGGTAAGACAGATGCAAGGTGTGCTTTGCATTTCTACTTGGTTCATGTTCTGCGTGGGATTCTCCCTGGCAGCTGCTCCCAGAAGGATTTAGGACCTTTTGCAAAACCATCTCTGCCACACGGTCGGTACTCCTGGGACAGCACATAGCAACATCCCCTCTCCATTGCCAAATTCCTTTTTTGGTGAAAGTCACAAAGCCCTGAAACTACTCGAGGTTATCCGAAGCCTGGATGGGATGGTGTTGATTAAAGGCGGGTGTGAGCCCTCGGGCCTCCCTGGGAGCACACCTTGGCACAAGGCTGAGTGGTGCAGGGGATGCTGCAGCTCACAAGAGCTGGCAGTGCGCTCAGCCCCAGGGCAGCTTTGCATCACAAGCCCACAGCACAAAGCAAACACCGAGGTGTGTCTGGCCTCATCCCCTGCACTGGATGTACAGGGAAGAAAAGCAGTACAACGCAAAAATCCAGTCCATCTCTCACTGCTCCACCGAGTGCCCTGGTGTCTGTCCTGTAGCTCTTTTAGAAGAGCACTATTAAGATGGAGGGGCTACTGGGTTGAAACTCAGAGAAAGCCCTGGGCATGGGAAGAAGGAAAAAACTTTCAAACAAACAAACAAACCAACCAACCCCAAACAAACTGTAGTTCTTTTTCTCCCATCTTTACTATGCTTGCCTTCAATATGTGATTAATAAGAAGCATTGAAATACAGTCACATCATAACCCAAAATGAGTTCACAAAAGGAATTAAGTTGTCCCTTAGGAAAAGACAAATGCCTGGGCACTGTTTGGAAACTAATAGCAAAATTATCCTCTATAGCTGGGGTACAGCAGCAGGTGGCTGTGACAGAAGCAAGGGGATTCCCTCCCCCCTCCCCGCTTTCATCTTGTCTGCCCAGGGAAGGAGTGGTAGATTTTGGGAGAAGGGCATCCCAGAAGTGGAAAATGTTTTCTCAGAGTTCAGAGATAATAGATGAATTGGGATGACAGCCTCTACCTGTTGCTACAACCAATACTACTCCATTTCTCTGTAAAGCAACCATTTAATTAAGGAGTCAGTTTGACAAAATTAGAATAAACTCTGCTGGAGCTTAATGATGACCAGATCCTTTTTACTGCCTGCTTTTCTCCAAAATGAATAGCAGGCTACCATGGACTCTGTCATAGCTGACTTTTGCCTTTCTCTCCTGTTTGCCACTCACATCGATATGGCTGACTGCCTTAAGAATAGCAAAATCAGCCAAATTTCCACCTTTCCCAAGTGACTCATCCAGCACAACACTGGTTGGTACTCATTTGTTGCCTGCCTGTGTGGTGGTGTCCAAGTTATCACCAACAACATTTTTATGAAACACTTTTAGCAAAATGTCAGTGGCTTTGCCCAAGCTCTAATAAATATCTGCCTAAGGTGAGCTGAATCCATCAGGAACTTTACTCCAAAATCTCAATTCAGCAACACAGTTAAGTCCACATTTAAATTATTTTCTATCAAATTGTTTTACAAAGTGGAATGAACAAATGAGTCAGGGTCTTGGGTCTCTGGCATGTTCAGCAGTTCCCAGGCTGTGTGCCCAAAGCTTAGTCACAAAACCGCAGTAACAACTGTAATAGAACTCACCTTTTCAGTGGTGAGGGGAAAACCCAGTTGCACATATTTTCCTTCTTACACGAGGTAGGAACCAGACCAGTAAGAAATTTCCTGTAGCCATTGAAAGATATGATTTAGGATAATTTTTTTCCCTACATATATATAATAGCTGAAAAACTGTAGAATGAAAAGCCTTTTTTAGATGCTCCAACATTTAGTAAAACCTGACTAAAATGTATTTTCATCATCCAAAGGCTGAGTGCTAGGCAGAGGTGAAGGAAAGGGTCCACTGCCACTGAGGACTGGCACAGCATTGCCAGTGCAGCTGGTCCTTTCCTGACCATGTTTACACCTGGCTGTTTGAAGGCAGTAGGTTTTGTGAGCAAACCTCCCTTCCTTCTAATACTCCATGGGCAAGGACCATCTTGTCCTACCCTCTTCAGAGGATGAGGAAATGAATTCAGTGTGAGAAGGGAGATGAAGGGCCACCTCATCCTGGTAGCCAGCTCGAACAGCAGGATTTGTTTCTCACTTCATGACATGAGGGTGCCTCATGCTGGTGTCTGCTCTCCAGTACTGAGCAGGCTAATGTACTTCAAACTAAAGTAGGCTCCTCCAAGCTTAGCATGGCTCTGATTGCATAGACTCTGCACTCTTGAGTAATTATCATTGCCAAGGGCTCCTCAGAGTTAAGCACAAGGACCTCCAAAATTGCAGTACTGCAGAGGAGTCCCCTCCCCCAAAACTTTCTGATGGTTGGTCTCTTGTGCTTCTGACCCCACTTGCTGCTGGGAGAGTTGGGAAGGGAAGGTCAGGTCAAAATAAGAGGGCCGAGTTAAAAAAGGTTTCCATTCTTCAGTTTCAAGGGTGCAGCACTAACACACCATTTTTTCCTGCTTCTCACAGCACATCTCCACTGTTCATGGAGCTGCTCATCAAGGGAGGAGTTGTGGTCCCCACTGGCTAAGACTATGAAGCACATCCTTGGTGGTGAGCAGGATTTCACTCTGCAGACACCTTCTGTTGAAAACTAAAAGTGTAGTCTTGAGTGTTGACACAGACAAGTTCATTTCTTGAATTTAAGGGTAGGGCTATGCCAGCAAGCAACTGCCTTCATGAAACTAGAAAGATGAGGGTGGCAGAGGAGGCTAACAATTCATGGCAGTGAAAAGATCCAGCCCCTGCAAATGACATCCCACTTGAAGACACTGCTTGACATTAAACCCACCATGAGTACTTGCACTGGGGGCTGGTTGGGGAGTGGGCATAGGATATTTTCCTCGTAGCTTGAACCACAGCTCAGCTGTGACTCTTTTACAGCAGCTCAGGAAAAAAAGGAGAATTGCTGGATATTTCAAAAATTGAAGAGAAAAGACAAAAAAAGCAGCCACCAGCCTGGTGTTTGGGGAAAAAACATTAGCTTGATCTGCCAAAGAAGAACACAGAAACCAGCAGAGACGCTCTGGAAAAAGCCAACAGAAGAAAGGTCAAAAAAATGATGCTCCACAGTGGAGCTAAAGGATGGATGCCCAGGGCAAAGCCACAGAAAAGCCTCAAGGCCAAAAGATTCAGTCCCTCTGCCACAGGAGCTGCCTTTCACTTAGTCCCGTCCCTGAGCAGTGACAGGGCAGACTGCATGGTCAGGAAAGCCCCTCTCCCTTAGGGCAGTGCTCTGATGCTGCCCCTCACATTCGGTGTCCCTCCACGCCTGGGGAAGCACCAGAGCGCGGGTCTGCAGAGCCCTCCCACTGCCAGCATCCTCCCTCGCCCCCTGCACGGCATGCCGGAGCTAACTCGCCTCCGAGCTGTGCTTCAGCAACTTAAACTATTTATTAGTCCGTGCTTCATGAACCATTCGCCACTGAAGAGGTTTACCTGGAAAGCCCACAGCGCTTTGCTTTGAGGAGGAGGCTGTGGTCAGTGCTGAGAGCAGCCCTGTGTGAGACCCAAAGCACATGCAGCCGCTGGGCCACTGCAGGCAGGGTTGCCACTGTCCTGGCTACAAAGCTCAGGCTCCACAGAAGTATTTGGCTTCTGGCTTTTTACAGGGTCCTTTCCCAAAAGTCTTTAGGCAACTTAATGATTTGTAAATCTTCTTCCGATGAGAGCCATTGGGGTGGATGGGTGACTGGAACAGCTCCAAAAGAATAAAAGATATTAGTCCATGGCTCATTAAGCTAGCATTACTGCTCATCTGGAACACAGGAAGTTGCTCCTCCAGACCAGGTAAAGAAAACTCCTCATTTTAGGCACCAAAGGGCTTTCCATGGTTTCCTGCTAGAATAACTGCAGCCACTGAGCAGTAAATTCACTTCAAGAAGAAAACACTCAAGAGTCCACAGGGATTCACAACTGTATGGAGAAATGAGTGCCTCAAAAATTTACAGGTTTTTAGAAAAATAAATGTTTGTTTTGCCTCCCTCTTAGAAAAAGAAAAATAAAAAAAGAGAAACATTCAGGCAAACAATTCTATTAATATTTACTAGAATACAGGTGTATATTTGCTCCATAACGTGTTAGCTGGAGAACAAATCATCTGCAGCCCTCCCCCCCAAAAAAAGAACTCCCAGGTGTGAATAACAAAAGTCCTGCTAAAAGTCTCCTGAGTTACTACAACCCTAGGCCAAGAAGGAAAAAATAAAACCATACTACTGCTACTCCCTAGGAAGTGGTTCATATTAGCACTGGGGTCTTTGCGCCTTCCTGAAGCCACCTGTGGACAAGTCCCATCAGAGCCAGCTGGTGCAACTCACCTAATCACAAGGCTGGGTTTGTTCCCCTTTATTTGGAAACCAGCTTTGCCACTGGCTTGATCGGGCCCACTTGGAGCATTGTGCTCCTGTTACTTGTTATGGTTTTAAAGGCAGTCAGAGTGACTGACTGTGAATGATGTTTATTGTGTCCCAGTAGCCTGCTGAGGTTTCTGTGCATGACCTTGGTCCCAAGAACAGAAGTGATAGGTAAAAGTGCCCAAGGAAGAAAAGCTGAGAGGTTTTATTCTTTTTTTTCAATCTTTTTTTGCTTGTTTTAAAGTAAAGTTTCTGCTTAAGCCAAAGGAAAATCTGAATTTGTGCCCACTCCCTGTGTACAGCAGCAAACCTGGCCCTCTTGTGCACCACTGGGCTCAGGACATGGGGCTAGGTGCAATGAAACACAAGTTTCAGGAGATCTTGTTTATCTTCTGCCTTCCCCAAAAATTATTGCTGATGTTTTGTAAAATCCATTGAGGTATTTAAGAGATTGAAGTCATTAAGCATGATTTCTGACAGTAGATGCAAAGCAGGTTATAGTCTCTCTATGTAAAGTTTTGTACTGCTGAATTAGATCAAATGCTGATGCCTTTGGGGGCAATAAAAATAATTCCAGCTTGTGACAGAAAATGAATTATAATTCAGAATAATTCTTGGTAGAAATCATATATTGTATAATTACAGCCATAATGGCTATTTGATTTTGAGATAAGAAGTGGTTACCATAGTGACCCAATTCTTAAAGATAATTTTTGCCTAACGCTGAATAAAACACTATATGATACCTGCCTTTGCAAGAAAGCAATTTATGAAGATGAGTTTTCCTAGTGTTAGGCCTGAGTTATGAGCAAATAACACAGGCTATATATGGAAAAAGATTCCCTGTTTGGTTACTGCCTGAAAAGCCCTATATGCACATTTCCCGGCAAGCACACTCATAGATGTTGTCTTAGATTCAGAGCAAGCTACAAATCTTGCTCAGCTTTCAAGACCATATAGACTCTGCAGAGGAATTGCAAACCTCTGTGGAGTATGAGAAAAAAATGAGAGAAGGAAATCAGACACATATTTGTTCTGCAGAACAAGCCACCCCCTACTGCCTACCATCAGGGAGGGTAAAAAATGTTTTTATTTTGAACAGTCATTTAGGAAACATACTCTGAAATTACAACCATTGCTAGAGTCAAGCAAAGGTACATTTTCACACATGAAGTGAAATGCAATCCTCAACGAGACTGGTACAAATTATCATTTGTCAAGACTATAATCTTTTGGGGCTTCTTTTGGTAATTCTTGCCTATTTCCCTGCATCCCTATGGTGAATTTAGAGGGACTGGTCTGCAGGATTGCTCTAGGGATTGTTCCTGTTCCAAGCTGTGTGGGAAGCTGGGTGTCTGGCTGCCTCCCACCAATACCATGTCCCTGGCAGCCCATGAGGGCGATGCAGCCCTTTTTTGTTTGGGTTGCCCAGTAGTGAAACCAACTTGCCCATGGGCAGGACCCCAGGTGGCAACCACAGCTATGGTCATGGGGCTGAAAGACTGGGGTGGTTGCTGGACCTTTGCTGCCTTGTGGAATCCAGTTGTTTGTCTACCCTCAGATCAAAATCATTTTGGTTATTAAAGAGAGTGAGTCAGAGAGAGATGGGCAGCACTGATCCAGCTGGGATGGAAAGCGGGTTTTCTCATGTAATTGTAGGTTTTCTTGTCATGAGTGATTGCCCTGCAGTGCTTCGGTATATAACATCCTACACTACATTCACCCTTCTTAAATTATTTCATGGCCCTTGCTCTGATCCTCAGGGTACCCCTGATTTGAGACAGTACAGTGCTGACAACTCCTGTCCAGTGAACCCTAGGTTTCTCACTCCCTGAGCTGTCTTCTGCTGCCAAAAATTCCTGGCAAACCATAGCTAATCATGTGAAAACACCGATGCTCTATCTCCAGGTGTTTAATACACCAATACAGCTCAATTTGTGCTTAATTTAGGCTGTTGGCTCTTATTTTTGGAAGTTAGCAGATGCAAACTTCTTCCTTCCCAAAATGGAAAGGAAGTGGGTGTTTCAAAGGACTTGCACCTTGCTTCAAAGGTGACCCACATGGGAGGAGATGAAACAGGAATGTGGCCTTTGCAGCTTCCCTGGGATGTGCAGTGAAGGGGCAGGAAGTTTCTATTCCTCTCACCACTGAGCAATGAATATTTTCAAGAGCAGCTTTAATGAGAAAG